>JAJJWX010000185.1:0-170718 GCA_023529315.1 Papaver bracteatum
GCTAGTCATGTCATGCCAAGCCAAGCGCCCTTGCCTCGGCCCTTCCACGCCATACGCCCATGGAAAACCCTTGGCCCCACATGCCAATGCCAAAATCGCACCTAGCCAAAGCTAGCCACGCCCAAGGCAAACCCTTGGCCCCACATGCCAAACCTAAACACACCCTAGCCGCGCCACCCTGTTGGCCCTCACTACGCGGAAAAACGAAGGCGTGCAATAATCAACGGTTGTCATTCAATCCCAGGAGCAAATACTAACCATCGAAGGTTACCAGACGACACATGGTAACCTTTGGACCGAAAACCTAAGTTTGGCCACTCCAAACCATGCCATGCCGATGGCATGCAAACTTATCTGCGCCACCACATTGGCCCTCACTACGCGGCTACCAAAACAAAGGCGCGCAACGATCAATGGTTTCCCCTCCTTTCAAGATGCAAGATCTCGACAGTCGAAGGTCATCAGGCTAGCAAGTTTCCCTAACTTGACTTTCCAATCCACAACAACATGCTCCATGTCATCCAAAAACATTTGAGACATCAACACAAACTAGGGGATGCTCATTAGGGTTTTGGTTTGGTGGTCTATAGCGTGCGACATACACAAATGCCCGTTTCAAGATAGTGTAATAAGATTAAGGCGGTTAGTAAATGCAAGAAGCAACGGTGGAACGCTCCTTCATTATGGGACATCAATTCCATCAAAACCCATCAATACCAGGCGTTACCACCTCTTCCCATTTAACTCATCCGTTTTATTTTCTTAAGAGGCCAGAGTACGTTTCTTTTTGGACTTTTATAAATAGGCTTACCTATTTCCACCAGAGACACGAGTTCTTGGTCAAGGAAAATACTACACTTAGAAAGGAAACTCTTGTTAGCTTTCTCAAAGCTCTCACGTTCTGATACAAGTCAAGCACTGCTCTTCCATAATTATTCTGGCCTCAACACTCTCTTCGCTTCCCTCCCTAAACCTACCATTCTCCTCCTCTTTATGACCGAAGCAAGTCTGGAACAGCCATTTCTTGGTTTAGGCCGGACTTGTACAGATTGATCTCTCGAATCTAAAAGTACTCCCTTGAAGTACATTGTTTAGGGTTTAAATTGTTTCTCACTTTCATACCTGCAATTATCAAAATTAGCAGAAACCATTTTCACCTATAAACAATTGGCGACCACAGGGGGAGGATTGGTCTATCGGTCCCAATATCAGGCTTTGAATACGTTTCTCTAAAGAGAAGAGATGGTTGGTCTTTGGACTGAATCTGTGTCCTCAGATTCTACTCGGGAAAACGGCAACATTTTAACGCCTAACAACACCGCAAACGAAGGAGTTCCAAGGCTGATTGACCTAGTACGGGTCTAGGGGATTCACACCATAAATATGGGGCTAATGAGAGATGCAATCAATGCCATAATGGATTTCCTCATCGACCTGACAGCAGAATTAAGCGGTTCGCCTGCCTCAGAAACTTCAGAGCTGGGGACTGATGTCCCGAATAATCGCTCTCAAGCCAACAACTTCACTACCAATCAGATACCCGTAAGCCAAGAAGCGGTCTCGCTGGTGGAAAACTTATGTGAACTATTACATCTTTCAAGGGATCAACGGATGGAGACGTTCACCGCCATCAATCGGATAACGTTAAGCGTTTCCTTGGTTCCTCCATGCTCGGAAACAGCAAAAACGCAGGATTCTTCCATTAATAATATCACGTTCACCGACGACGACATGATGGAAGAGGAAGGACATAACCGCGCCCTACACATCACAACTCGAATAAAAAACGTGGAATTAAAAAGGTCCCTCGTCCACACAGGAGCGTCCTCCAATGTTGTAACCCTTAGGATGCTCAGGATGGCCAAAGTACGACCAAGCGAGGTTACATGACAACCTACTACCATGACCGATTTCGAAGGTAACCAAACAAATACATATGGGTACGTCTATTTGGATCTATCGGTAGGACCTGCCCAGTCAAGAGTGAGATTCAAAGTAATTGAAAATGAGCCGAACTACCACATGATACTGGGGAGACCATGGCTCCATGACAACAGGATCATTCCTTCGACGTACCACCAATGCTTGAAAACCACGCTAAACGAAGAAGTCATCCGCATCGCAGCGTCATCATCTCCCTATGCGCCAATCTGTGGCATGGAAATTTTTAAGCCAAGACAGGGGCCGAAAGTCACAACCAACAAGGCTCACCACACCCCCTGCCGAAATGGACGACCATTGAAGAAATAAATAGTCCTACACAACCCCGCGGATAAACTCAGCCTCACATCAGACCATTAGAAGAGATGCGCGCTCGCCTTCATCCACAAGACCAAGGTCTGGTTCCAACCAAGCGAGAATGGGCTTTCATTACGGGCCACGACGAATAAAGGAAAACCGTATATCAACGCTGCTGTTAGAAATTAACAGGAGATACTACCACACAGTCTCCCCGCCCAATAGAATGCCAGCCTGGTGACGAGCCATGAGAGGAGATACCTAACTCACCATAATAACTACAAGACGACACCAATTCAACCATGGACGAGCTTGAAATTGTTAATATCGGTAATGAGGAATCTCCATGAACCATCTCCATAATCTCGACTCTACACACAGACGAGCGCACAAAGTTGGTAGACCTCCTCAAGGAATATCAAGACGTGTTCGTATGGACATACGAGGAGATGCCTGGCCTGGACGAGAAGCTGGTCACTCACCACTTACATGTGATATCCGGATCCAAATCGTTTAAGCAGACCCCAAGACAATTCCGGCACGATGTTGAAGAACAGATTAAGGCAGAGTTTCAAAAGTTATTGGTGGTTGGTTTCATCAAACCAATCCATCACCCCACCTGTTTGGCAAACATAGTTCCGGTAAAAAATAAAAATGGTCAAATCAGGTGCTTTGTCGATTTTAGGGATCTAAATAAATGTTTCCCTAAAGATGATTTTTCGCTCCGTAACATCTACATTTTGGTAGATGCCACCAGTGGACATGGCATGTTTTCTTTCATGGACGGGTACAACGTCTATAACCAAATAAATATGTACGAGAATGATGCGAGCAAGATGGCTTTTCGAACCCCTTTCGGAAACTTTTACTATACTGTGATGCCCTTCGGTCTGAAGAACGTTGGTGCCATATACCAACGCGCCATGACCACCATCTTTCACGATATGATGCATAAGCAAGTTGAGGATTATGTAGATGACATAGTAGTCAAGTCAAAAACTCGGGTGGACCACACAGGGATTCTACCGCAGGTGTTCGAAAGATGCCGCGAATACAAGCTAAAAATTAATCCGTTAAAGTGTGCTTTCGGTATCTCCTCGGGCAAGTTCATAGGCTTCCAAGTAACCATTGAAGGGATCAAAGTTGACCCAACCAAAACGCAATCCATCCTCACAATGCCACCACCGCGGAACGTGAAGGAACTCCAAAGTTTCATGGGAAAAATAAACTACATCCGCCGCTTCATACCCGGATTGGATCAACTTATTGCTTCGTTCACCCCCTTACTAAAGAAAGGAGCAAGCTTTGTCTGGACCCCATTACAACAGGAAGTGTTCCGGATGATTCAACGAACATTATCTTCCCTGGATATCATGAGATCACCCATGCAAGGAAGACCGCTACACCTCTACACCGCTTTCAGTGACACTGCTGTCGGAGCTCTCCTCGCCCAAGAAGATGACGAAGGGATTAAATACCCCAGATACTATTTCAATCGGACTTTGGGAGATGCCGAACTCAGGTATCCCAAAGCAGAAAAGGCATGCCTAGCCTTGATCTACTCCATCCAGAAATTCAGGCACTACCTGTTGTCCAATAAAGTGGTGCTGATATCCAAATCCAATCATGTGAAGTTCCTCCTCTCAAAACCTGCTCTGATAGGAAGACCAGCTAAATGGCTCCTCCAGATGTCAGAATTCGACATAACATGTGCTTCCCCAAGGGACATCAAAGGACAGGCAGTTGTAGATTTATAGGCGGCATTTCCAGGAGAAAATGTTGTAACATTACATGAAGACCTCCCTGGGGAATTTACGGAAATCTCTTTCATCTAAGAGGAAACTTGGATATTATTTTTCGACGGCTCCGCCACCCCTAACAACGGCACGGGAGGAGCCGGCGTGGTTCTAGTATCCCCAACTGGTGAAGTTTTCTCACACTCCTTTAAGCTAGACTTACCCTGCACCAACAATTCAGCAGAGTATGAAGATTTCCTTATTGGTTTGTCCTTGGCTAAACAAGTTGGAGCCACACGTCTGGAAATAATAGGGGACTCTAAACTACTGGTCAACTAATTAAACGGAGTATATGTACTAAATGAGGTAACCTTAGCCCATATAGAGATGAAGCGCAAAAACTACTGAACTACTTCGCCGACGCAACAGCATCCCATATCGGGCGCGGCAGCAACCAACATGTAGACTGCCAAGCAACATTAGTATCGAAACTACGATTTGAAGGCCCTGAGGAAACTCTGACGGTGAAAAGAAGGATCGGGGCTTCAACGTGGCTTTTACGGCCTGAAAAAGATAAAGTTGATGACCGGAGAACATCGATTATCCAAGAGCTTAGCAGTTCACTCTCTCAAGGAAAGGTCGGCCTTAAAACTTTGCGTGATTTCTTCATTCTTCGAGGGGTACTTTATCATCAAAATCCATACGGCTCTTTGTCAAGATACCTCGGAGAAGAGGAAGCACAGCAACATCTTAATTGCATTCATGGTGAGGTCTGTGGACAAACATTGGTGGTAACCATTTATCGTCGTTTACAACGCCTTGGATATTATTGGCCGGAGATGGAGGTACAAGCTCGGTTACTTCAATAAACCTGTTCCAACTGTCAAGCGCCGCCGCATCAATTAGAAATTTTCAACATTGGCCACACCGGGGACTGGAAGAAGCCATACATCAGTTACCTTCGCGACGGGATACTCCCCACCAATGAGAAGGAGGCATCCAAGATAAAACAAAGGTCCAAGAGGTTCGTATTTCACGAAGGGATCTTATATCATAAAATCTTTGAAAGGAGTCTTCTGCGATGTTTGAACGAGGTATAGATCCCAATCATGCTAAAGGAGATGCACGGAGGAGAACACCAAGGGAAGCAGAAATTATTTCTCCAAATACACGAGAAGTACTACTGGCCGATCATAGAGGACGACGCGGCTGTTTTCGTATAGAGGTGAAAGGAATGTCAGGTCCACGGGATCCTTATTCAGGTACCAACAACCACCCTGCATTCAATAAGCAGTCCATGGCCCTTTCATAGCTGGGGACTCGACATCATTGAGAATATCAACCCACCATCCTCAAAACATCACGATTATGTAATAACAGCAACTGAATACTTTACCAAATAGGTCGAAGCCATAGCTTTACGAGGAACGAACGGAACCACGATTGCGACATTCATTAAGGAGTACATCATCTTCCATTTTGGTATACCTAAACATATCATCACCGACAATGGCACCCCTTTCATGAACAGGTGATAGGTGTCTAAAACACCTAATTTTATATCTAGTATTTATGCTTTCTTTGCGAGTTTTCATGTAAATTATGTATCTTATGTTTGATTTTGAGTCTTATAGGTGTTTTGGGAGTCATTGGAGCAAAAACAAAGTGGAACTCGCACAAATATTGGATTTCTTCTCATCATGTTAAACAAAACGAAAATATGAAACCAGTGGCAAAAGAATGAGGTCATTCCGACGTTGTGTGAGAAGGTTACGAGCAAAATCAATGATTAAGCTCGTCGGTTCCCTAAAACTGGATGGCTTTGGGATCATGAAGGACAGCCCCTATCCTAACACCGGGTGTCAATAAAAACCCAACTCACTAACTAGGTCGAGATTACACTGAAGACACAAACTTCAGTCTTGATTTCTAGTCGTTGCATAGAGTTCACAGCGGCAACCTCATATTTGAGGGTTCTCAAATGGGAATCGATGAGAAGGTTAGTTAATGGAGAGGATTAGTAGTTCTTGTTAGAGTTTAGGGAAGCATAGAGGTTGGGTTCTCGCTGGATTCGTTTTTACAGCAGGATATTTTAAGCAAAGTACCACCAAGAACTCAGGAATGAACATGAAACAAGCCACTGCCTTCGATTGAGGAGATGAATGATTAATGGAGTTTTAGTGTTATCACTCGATTAAGAGTTGTGGGTATTGTCTGAATCTTGAAATTGTGCAGGGGAGATGATATTATGGGGTTAGAAATCAACAACAAACTTGTATTTCGTTCACCATCAGAAAAGACATATCAAGTGTTTGCTTAATGGACTGAATGACTGGCTAGTCTTATAGCAGCTCTTTTGGTCCACTGAACGGAGTCATCATCATTGGTTAGCCAGATGTTTGTGAGTACATGAATCAGGGTGTTACAGTGACAATACTGAGATTGCAGTGCTGCTGGTTGTGTGTGATGAGTTGCTCGAGTGTTCGAGATGCTCGGTTCGTGATGGTTTTGCTGCTAGTGACATGGAAGTAACAAGAGAGGTTGAGCTGAGCAGCTGGAGTCGAATAGAATGCAGAGAATGGGTTGTGTTTGAAATTGGTTAAGAGCAGATTTGATGGCACTGAACTGAGCTGATGTTGCTACTGATTTAGCATGGCCTAAGATGTTGCTGCGGCAGGAATTGAGTGAGCAGCAATGTGAGCTGTAAGGGTTGTTTAGGAGTTGGTGGCACTAAGATTGTATAAATGGGTACTAGCTTGATGCAAAGAACCTGAGATGTTAGTAAGGGAATGGCAGAAGATAATCTGGTGCTTGAAATGGTTGTTGGTTGACTGAGAATTGCAGTAGCAAGGAATGAGGGTATTGCAGTGGAGACAAGAGACTGGTGAATTGCATAACAATGTGGTGGAAAGTATGGAGCTTCAGTTGGTGTGCATCTGGATTCTATGGTTCAAAGATCATTGCAACTGCAATGGCTCAAAACTGAATTGCGGGGAGTGTGGTAGTAGTATGGAAATGAACTACAACTAGTGATGCTGAGTCACTAAAAGTTGGAACTGATGTACTTGGAACACGGCAGTATGGTTTGAGTTGCAAGCCAAGTGAGAGTGTTGCAGCTGGCTGTGATGCCGTTGTTGGGTTTGTGCCAAATTGCAGATGAAGTATGAAGGGGATGAACTCGTAATGTTTCATGACTGAGATGGGGTCGCAACTGCAGGTACTGGGTTTGAACTGCAGGTTCTGGTGTTGTTCTGCAGCTGGTCATATGGAAGTGAACTGGAAGAGATGGACTAGTTGGTGCTGCATTGGGTTGGTTTTACTAAAGAAGGTCAGTAAAGGTAGATCTTGATGAAATTACAGATACAATGGTGGAACTGATGGATGATGTATGAAAGAATTGAAGCCGCAGAGATAATGAACTGGAGATGAGTTCTGAGCAGGAAATAAGTTACAGATGGTGCACAAGGTGCTGTAATTGGCAGCAAGGAAAGAGAAGGGTGATTTCTGGTGATGTTAGAAATGGCAAGGTGCAACAATGGGAGCCAGTATGGCCGTGGTCCTGGCGAAGCTGAGTATGGCAGTGAGAAATGGTTGGAAGTGCTATGCAGTCAATGCTGACATATTGAGATTTGAACAAGAGAAGCTGCAGGCATGATTGTCATTGATTTTGTGTGAACTGATATTGCAGACAGACAGATATCGGTGGTGATAAGAAGTTCAGAGTTGCTGGAAGTTTCAGTAGACAGAGACAAGCTGAGACGACCAGAGTTAATTATCCGGTGACCGGATTCCGACAACGGTGGTCGAATTCCGGTGATGACGTCAGCAATCCATCAACACAGTTTTGGACCCAGAATTTTCAGAAGAGATGTTTTCACACATGGGCTTGGTGGACGAAAAAAAGACGGGTTTTGAGAAGACTTGACCTACTTTTGAGTATCCTTTCGGGAGAGGCATATAAATAGAAAAATCTTTCTTTAAACCTGGATATATCTCCATTAGGGAGATGCTGCTACTTTTGGGTTCTAGGGTTTAGAAACATGATAGGTTTTCTCTTCCTTCTTGTTATGAACTCCTATGCCATGAGTAACTAAGTTTTAATTATTGGTTAAATATTTAGTTGGATTTTGAAAACAAGTTTTGATCTTTATGAGTTATTTTTCTCTCAATATTATCGTTTGATTTCTACTGATTATAATAATTGCATGATTGATGTATTGCAATATGATTGAATGTTTGTTTAGTTGAGTCTAGAATTGATTGAACATACATCCATATCTATAGCTATTTTAGGGTTTTCATCGAGAAATAACCTTGAATACGAGTAGCATGATATGATTACGGTTTATAGTGATACACTCTTGTAATCATATGTAGAAATTGACCTTTGTTCGAATTGTTTGCGCAATGTATTACAATTGCATTGATTAGCCTATTTCTGAAACTTAATGCTCCTAGGAATTGAACTTAATTAGCGCAAGGCGTTAGGTTATTCTTTAGGTAGAATTCACATACGTAGGGGTGCACATGGGTCGGGTTGGGTCGGGTTTAGACTCACCCACCACCCAACCCACTGATGGTGGGTAACATAAGTTGTCACCCACAACTGATCCAACTATACAGTGGGTTGGTTTTCACCCGACCCACTATACAGTGGGTTGGGTCGGGTGGGTGGTGGGTTACCCACCATAAAATACATATTACTTACCAAAAAAAAAATGTTACATACATACCTAAGAGGCTAAGACTCTTACAGATGAAAATTAAAAAGCTGAATCCAAGTTTAAACAAATGACAATAATCCAGAGAAGTAAGAAGTTTGTGCAAAGTGATGGTCCATGAACTTGTCCTTTGACATGCGTCTACTAGAATCTTTGCTCCAACACTATGTGCCCATGCTGTGATATCTCCAATAGGAAGATAAGAGCCTACAAAACGAGGAGAGCATAAAAATGTGATCGTAATATCCTTTTACTTAATTGACAACTACTATATTTAAGTAAGAAATCATTGATGCTAAATCTAACCACTTACTGAATTTCCCAAGCTTAGATGGTTGTCTAGGAGAACTCAGTCCACTGCTAGATAATTATTTCTAATGGATAATAGTTAACAGCCTAGCTTTGAAGTCAAAATGAAGTCTACCCTCTTTGTTACTTGATAATTCTGCTATTTAGATCAACACCCAAAGACCTTTCAGCTAGTACCATACTTTCAGTAAAACAACTTTACCTTGCTCAAAATACCGACTCCAAATCCCAGAGTTGCAATTTCGTGACAACTAACATACATATGATACATAACCTAGATGACATGCCTTCAAAACTTGGACAAATAAAACGTTAACCAAGAAATACAAGTTAAGAAAAAGAAAAAGATGATCCTCTATAATTAGTATAGCAACCTAAAGTAATCAAAGACATGCAAACACCATCAGATTCAAAGCCAATGACAGAGGAAACAAAAAAAAATTATGGAAACCCATATCTTTGGCATCATCACCAGCTCATTCAGAGAAGATCCCATTTTATAAGTTCCAGAGAGAAGATAACAGGCACACCTAGGAATATTTTTGGTGCCGTCATTAACTTACAGTTCTAAGTACCGTCTGATGCCTTTCTATAAGTGTTTGGAAATGTCCTTGGCTTGTTAACAGGCACACCTAGGAATATTTTTGGTCCTCAAGCTTCAAAGTAGAACTAAGATTCAACTCCAACTATCTGCAAAACAAATCAACAACCAAAATCAGAATTAGGATATCAAAATTAGACAACAAATCACCATATAAATCAATGCCTATTCATTTTGATTAACAATAGCAAATCGATGAACAATATAATAACAAATCACCATAAGAGTAAACAACTCACCAGATTCAGACCCTAATAGAAATGAAGATTGGGAAAATTATTGAAAAATAGGAAATCGATGAAATAATCAGACCCTTAAAAATGAAGATAACAAAATTAGTGCTTACTTGTTGTTGCGTGTTGGTGAATCTGGTGATTTGATTGAAAAAATCTGAAGGAAATCAGGATTAAGGGAAGAATTAACTAAGAGAAAGAGAGAAAGAATAGAATAGAAGCCGCAACCCCAAATTGAAAATCACAGAAAATCACATAATCAAAGGTTTTTAGTCTTACCTAGTTACCTTCCGTTATTGGATTTGAGTTAACAATTCGAAGATCGAGCGATGAGTGGGAAAAAAAAAGGGAAGTCCGTGTCTGTCTGAGAAGGAGAGAAGAAGAGGCAGAAGAAGTGAAAAAAATTTCAGTTGCTTAGGGTTAGGTATTTTATATCCTCACTTCAATGGCTACGACTTGTTTCTAGGATAGATTATAGATAATCTAAGGGTAAGAGAATCTTGGGCGGGTGGGTGGGTCGGTTCGGGTGACGGAAAGTTCTACCCGCAACTGACCCAACATACGGTGGGTTCTGGGTGCCTCACCCATAGTCGACCCACGCCTATGTGGGTTGGGTCGGGTTCGGGTATTTTATGGTGGGTGCGGGTTGGGTCGGCGGGTTGGGTCGGGTTTGTGCAGCCCTACACATACGCAGCTCTAATGTGTGTGTTGATGACTTAGGAAATTTACGGAGTATTCTTGTAATAAGGTATTCTAGGGCTTTTGATGATAGCGATATTAAATACGAATTCTATTCATATATTCAAAAACTTGTTTACAACTGAAGATGAAACCTTTACCCAATATTTCACAACCTTGATTCGCGTGTTTACTTTTTATTGTTATGGTTTATTTTACTTTAGTTTATAAAAATCAGAAAACCCCCGGTGTTTTATATAGGACACCGAAAAAACTTGACAACCTAGTTCTCTCTGTGGGAACGATCTTTTCTTGCCCTTGCTATATTTATATTTTGAGTAGTGAGAAAGTGTAATTTATTTTTGACGCCTACGACAGCGATCAAAATTTGGCGCCGTTTCCGGGGAGGCAACGGTTGTCATTTGTTTTTTGTTTTTTGTTTTTTGTTTTTTGTTTTTTGTTTTTTGTTTTTTGTTTTTTGTTTTTTGTTTTTTTTTTTTTTGTTTTTAGTTTAGTTTTTGTTTTATTTCTGGTTTTTAACCTTGTTTTTAGAATCGTGTTTCATGTACTTACTTCTCATGGATGGAGCATATTGGAACAATGGAGACGGTTTTCAACAACCTCAACAATATGACAACTATCAATTCTAGGGGTATAATCAAAACCAATTCATTGGTTATGACCAATATTCCATGGAACCTTATGTTTTTCCTCAACAACCTTATGGCGGGTATGTGTGTGAACAACCACAAGGATGGGAGGATTCTTATGCTCGTGAACAACATGTCTCTAACTTTCTAGAAAAAATTTCCAACTTTGTACAACAAGAGTCTCAAAAAGATAAAGAGACTAGAGAAGAGAAACTCCAAGAACTTCGTGAAGGTATTGCTAACTTGCAAAGAGGCATTGATCAATGCAAGGAATATATGGATAATTCTAATGTGCATATGGTTTGTGAAGAATATTTTATTGATGCTAATGTTGAAAAAGGCCAATCCTTGGGCACTTGTGTAGCTAACTCAGCTCTTGATTTTAATAATGGTCATTCCTATTCAAAAGGATGAGTTATAGTTTAGCAACACTAAATTCAGCGACGAAGAACCTTATGTTAACTATGAAAGTGACGGTGATTATGATACATTTCTTGAAACAACTCATATGGTGACAACAAAGAGGAGTGTACAATGGAATCTTTTTGGGATCAACATGAAGACGAAGAGGAATATGATGACACTAGTGCAGTTTTCTCAAGCATTGATCTTACTAATGATCAAGAGCCTATTCAAAGGGTGGAGCTTGAGGATGAAGCATTTTTGAGTATTCTAAAAAAGTTCCTTATAGTGAAACTTGAATACGCAGTGGAGTATGTGCCTTCTAATGAAGAAGAGTATGTTGAGAATGTGACCGCTATGACCAATATTGTGGGAGACCCAATTGAGCTTGCATATGATTGTAATGATGATATTGATGCCGAGATTTTGGTTAAGGCAGAGACGGACTAAGAATGGTTGCAAGGTTTGATAGAGGACCATGATATACAAGAGGTGAATAATTCACTTGAGTTTTTCAAGGATGGAGAGGATTTCGTGCTACAAGAGATTGTGCGAGGTTTGTCTAACCCTTTGCATATTTATTCTTCTCCTTTACCTCTTATTGGTTTGAATGTATGTGCTTCAAAAATATTGTTGAATGATTTTATATCTCGATTTCCTCCATTAGAGATGCTTGATTCTCATACTATGCAGGTTTTGGAACAAGAAACCGTGGAAGTACCCAACTCCTATATTCTTTATGCACTTCCAATTTTGGACAAG
Source organism: Papaver bracteatum (assembly GCA_023529315.1). Taxonomy (NCBI): domain Eukaryota; kingdom Viridiplantae; phylum Streptophyta; class Magnoliopsida; order Ranunculales; family Papaveraceae; genus Papaver; species Papaver bracteatum. Next base: position 12,331 of record JAJJWX010000185.1, read on the forward strand.
AATAAGTGTGGGGGAAACTCTTATCGGCTAATAGCTTCAATTCTGTTTTCTTGTACTAATATTCGTGTGAAGCTAGTGTTTACAAAACAGGTGCTATGGGTGGATCCCCAACTTTTACGATTATTGGTGAATGGGGAATTCAACTTGCATGTCGGGCTGACGACTTTAAACCAAGCGCTAAATGGGAGGCAACCCACTGGTTTTGTGTATCTATCTCTATCTTTTTATTTTGTTAAATCTTTATCTTTTCATTCATTTTTATTTTCTTATTTTGGATATTTGCATATCAAAACTCCAACTTTTAGAAATTTGTGAACAATCTAGAATAAACACTAGCCTTTCTAAGTAGATGGAATTTTTTTCTTGGCGGTGAGGTATATATATTGGCTGAGTTGGGATTAGATGCCAACTAAATAGCTTATTTTTTGTTTATTCTCTATTGTTCAGAAAAAATCTATGAGTTGGAGTATTCATTTTTTTATTTTTTATCATGCATTTTATTTTCTTATTTTGTATATATATCATGTTATGGATTTCCTACCTTGACTTTCTTTGGACGATTCATTTTACATTGAGGACAATGTAAAGTTTAAGTGCGGGGGAGTGTTCTCATATAGAGTTTTTATCCTTGTTAGTTTTCCTTTGTGTTCATATAAAAAAAAAAATAGGAAAAAAGATTAAAAGATTAAAAAAAATTGCTTTATACACTCCGAAACCTAGAAACATGTGCCTTTAGGATGACACTATCAATCTAAATGGATGGAACCATATTGGCTGGAGGAGTTGAGGAACCCATTAATTAAAGGGACAGAATTATTCAAGTGTTAGAAATATGATAGTTGTTACCATATCTCGGAATATCACCATATCACGTTCTATTTTTTATTTTTCCATATTTATCTATTGTTCTCTAAGTGATTTGGTGGGTCACTAAACATCGAATTGTTATCACTGCTAGGATGAAATAGAGTGATTGAGTTGCTAAAAAAAAAAAAAAACTGACCAATTAAACCAATCGGAATAAAAAAGACACTTGGATAGCAGTATGTGTGAAACGTTATCCCTGTCTCCGTCGCCTAAACAAGCGTGGAATGCAGGATCCAAGGCAACTATCACATACTTTCTGACAAGAATCATGCGCTTGGATCCAAAAGATCCAATCATGCTGTCTCGAAAAAGAAAAAGAAAAAGAAAAGTTAGTATTGTGTTGAATAAAGTCGACTCCTAGTTCCCTTGTATATGCCGGCTGAGTTGATGTAGAATTAAGATTGTTGACCGCTGGTTCCCTTGTATATGCCAGTGTGTTGACACTAGAATTCAGACCAGTAGCTCAATCCAATAGGACGCATAGGTTCATCTTGGCGGTGACCTTCAGACAGATATGGGAAACACCGATCACTTGTTAACATTCGCAAACATCTACCTCTATATCCATCTTCTTAATCTTTTCATTGTGATTGTGGTTAGTCAGATTCTGAGTATTGTGGTTTGTTCGACTTTCTAAGAAAAGCTTAATTTATTTATATATGAATTCAATTTGAATCAGGGTACCTCCTCCAATAGCCATTTTGGATTCGTTCATAGATTTGTCACAGGTAGCTGGAGTTGTAAATATAGGTTTTGTAGGTAGACCTCTTGTACACCTTCACGAGACTAAAACTCGTCCACTAGGGACACCTAGGGGTTCAAAGGCTTGTTATTTATGCTAAAAGTGACCGTAGCCTCGACGAGACGGAGTTGTATGTATGTTTTATAATTATTTTGTTTGATTTGCTCGAGTACTAGCAAAGTCTAAGTGTGGGGGAATTTGATAGGTGTCTAAAACACCTAATTTTATATCTAGTATTTATGATTTCTTTGCGAGTTTTCATGTAAATTATGTATCTTATGTTTGATTTTGAGTCTTATAGGTGTTTTGGGAGTCATTGTAGCAAAAAAAAAGTGGAACTCGCTCAAATATTGGATTTCTTCTCATCATGTTGAACAAAATGAAAAGACAAAACCAATGGCGAAAGAATGAGGTCATTCCAACGTTGTGTGAGAAGGTTACGAGCAAAATCAATGATTAAGCTCATCGGTTCCTTGAAACTGGCAGGCTTTGGAATCGTGAAGGACAGCCTCTATCCTAACACCGGGTGTCAATAACAACCCAACTCACTAACTAGGTCGAGATTAAACTGAATACGCAAACTTCAGTCTTGATTTCTAGTCATTGCAGAGAGTTCACAGCGGCAACCTCAGATCTGAGGGTTTTCAAATGGGAATCGATGAGGAGGTTAGTGAATGGGGAGGATTAGTAGTTCTTGTTAGAGTTCAGGGAAGCATAGAGGTTGGGTTCTCGCTGGATTCATTTTTACATCAGGAGATTTTGAGCAAAGTGCCACCAAGAACTCAGGAATGAACATGAAACAAGCCACTGCCTTCGATTGAGGAGATGAATGATTAATGGCGTTTTAGTGTTATCACTCTATTAGGAGTTGTGGGTATTGTCTGAATCTTGAAATTGTGCAGGGAAGAAGATATTATGGGGTCAGAAATCAACAGCAAACTTGTATTTCGTTCACCATCAGAAAAGACATATCAAGTGTTTGCTTAATGGACTGAATGACTGGCCAGTCTTATAGCAGCTCTTTTGGTCCACTGAACAGAGTCATCATCATTGGTTAGCCATATGTTTGTGAGTATATGAATGAGGGTATTACAGTGACAATACTGAGATTGCAGTGTTGTTGGTTATGTGTGATGAGTTGCTCGAGTGTTTAAGATGCTCGGTTCGTGATGGTTTTGCTGCTACTGACATGGAAGTAACAAGAGAGGTTGAGCTGAGCAGATGGAGTCGAAGCGAATGCAGAGAATGGGTTGTGTTTGAAATGGGTTAAGAGCAGATTTGATGGCACTGAACTGAGCTAATGTTGCTACTGATTTATCATGGCCTAAGATGTTACTGCGGCAGGAATTGAGTGAGCAGCAATGTGAGTTGTAAGGGTTGTTTAGGAGTTGGTGGCACTGAGATTGTAGAAATGGGTACTAGATTGATGCAGAGAACCTGAGATGTTAGTAAGGGAATGGCAGAAGATGATATGGTGCTTGAAATGGTTGTTGGTTGACTGAGAATTGCATTAGCAAGGAATGAGGGTGTTACAGTGGAGACAAGAGACTGGTGAATTGCATAACAATGTGGTGGAAAGTATGGAGCTTCAGTTGGTGTGCAACTGGATTTTATGGTTCAAAGATCATTGCAACTTCAATGGCTCAAAACTGAACTGGAGGGAGTGTGGTAGTAGTATGGAAATGAACTGCAACTAGTGATGCTGAGTCACTGAGATTTGGAACTGAAGGACTTGGGACATGGCAGTATCGTTTAAGATGCAAGCCAAGTGCTAGTGTTGCAGCTGGCTGTGATGCAGCTGTTTGGTTTGTGCCAAATTGCAGATAAAGTATGAAGGGGATGAACTCGTAATGGTTCATTACTGAGATGGAGTCGCAACCGCAGGTACTGGGTTTGAACTGCAGGTGCTGGTGTTGTTCTGCAGCTGGTCATATGGAAGTGAACTGGAAGAGATGGACTAGTTGGTGCTGCATTGGGTTGGTTTTACTAAAGAAGGTCAGTAAAGGTAGATCTTGATGAAATTACAGATACAATGGTGGAACTGATGGATGATGTATGAAAGAATTTAAGCCGCAGAGATAATGAACTGGAGCCGAGTTCTGAGAAGGAAATAAGCTACAGATGGTGCACAAGGTGCTGTAATTGGAAGCAAGGAAAGAGAAAGGTGCTTGCTGGTGATGCTAGAAATGGCAGGGTGAAACAATGGGAGCCAGTATGGCCGGTCCTGGCGAAGCTGAGTATGGCAGTGAGAAATGGTTGGAAGTGCTATGCAGTCGATGCCGACATATTGATATTTGAACAAGAGAAGTTGCAGGCATGATTGTAATTGATTTTGTGTGAACTGATGTTGCAGACGGACAGATATCGGTGGTGATGAGAAGTTCAGAGTTGCTGGAAGTTTCAGTAGACGGATACAAGCTCAGGCGGCTAGAGTTAATTATCCGGCGACCGGATTCCGACAACGGTGGTCGGATTCTGGTGATGACGTCAGCAATCCATGAACACAGTTTTGGACCCAGAATTTTCAGAAGAGATGTTTCCACACATGGGCTTGGTGGACGAAAAAAAGACGGGTTTTGAGAAGACTTGACCTACTTTTGAGTATCCTTTTGGGAGAGGAATATAAATAGAAAACTCTTTCTTTAAACCTGGATATATCTCCATTAGGGAGCTGCTGCTACTTTTGGGTTCTAGGGTTTAGAAACATGATAGGTTTTCTCTTCCTTCTTGTTATGAACTCCTATGCCATGAGTAACTAAGTTTTTATTATTGTTTAAAGATGTAGTTGGATTTTGAAAACAAGTTTTGATCTTTATGAGTTAGGTTTCTCTCAATATTATCGTTTGATTTCTACTGATTATAATAATTGCATGATTGATGTATTGCAATATGATTGAATGTTTGTTTAGTTGAGTCTAGAATTGATTGAACATACATCCATATCTATAGCTATTTTAGGGTTTTCATCGAGCGATAACCTTGAATACGAGTAGCATGATATAATTACGGTTTATAGTGATACACTCTTGTAATCATATGTAGAAATTGACCTTTGTTCGAATTGTTTCCGCAATGTATTACAATTGCATTGATTAGCCTATTTCTGAAACTTAATGCTCCTAGGAATTGAACTTAATTAGCACAAGGCGTTAGGTTATTCTTTAGGTAGAATTCACATACGCAGCTCTAATGTGTGTGTTGATGACTTAGGAAATTTACTGAGTATTCTTGTAATAAGGTATTCTAGGGATTTTGATGATAGCGATATTAAATACGAATTCTATTCATATATTCAAAAACTTGTTTACAACTGAAGATGAAACCTTTACCCCAATATTTCACAACCTTGTTTCACGTGTTTACTTTTTATTGTTTTGGTTTTATTTTACTTTAGTTTATAAAAATCTGAAAACCCCCGGTGTTTTATATAAGAGACCGAAAAAATTTGACAACCTAGTTCTCTCTGTGGGAACGATCTTTTCTTGCCCTTGGTATATTTATATTTTGAGTAGTGAGAAAGTGTAATTTATTTTTGACGCCTACGACAACGATCAAAATTTGGCGCCGTTGCCGGGGAGGCAACAGTTGTCATTTGTTTTTGGTTTCTTTTTTTTTGTTTGTTTTTAGTTTAGTTTTTGTTTTATTTCTGGTTTTTAACCTTGTTTTGAGAATCGTGTTTCAGGTACTTACTTCTCATGGATGGAGCATATTGGAACAACGAAGACGGTTTTCAACAACCTCAACAATATGACAACTATCAATTCTAGGGGTATAATCAAAACCAATTCATTGGTTATGACCAATATTCCATGGAACCTTATGTTTTTCCTCAACAACCTTATGGCGGGTATGTGTGTGAACAACCACAAGGATGGGAGGATTCTTATGCTCGTGAACAACAAGTCTCTAACTTTCTAGAAAAATTTTCCAACTTTGTACAACAAGAGTTTCAAAAAGATAAAGAGACTAGAGAAGAGCAACTCCAAGAACTTCGTAAAGGTATTGCTAACTTGCAAAGAGGCATTGATCAATGCAAGTAATATATGGATAATTCTAATGTGCATATGGTTTGTGATGAATATTTGATTGATGCTAATGTTGAAAAAGGCCAATCCTTGGGCACTTGTGTTGGTAATTGTGTAGCTAACTCAGCTCTTGATCTTAATAATGATCATTCGCCTATTCAAAAGGATGAGTTAGAGTTTAGCAACACTAAATTCAGTGACGAAGAACCTTATGTTAACTATGAAGATGACGGTGATTATGATACATTTCTTGAAACAACTCATATGGTGACAACAAAGAGAAGTGTACAATGGAATCTTTTTGGGATCAACATGAATACGAAGAGGAATATGATGACACTAGTGCAGTTTGCTCAAGCATTGATCTTACTAATGATTAAGAGCCTATTCAAAGGGTGGAGCTTGAGGATGAAGCATTTTTGAGTGTTCTAAAAAAGTTCCTTATAGTGAAACTTGAATCCGCAGTGGAGTATGTGCCTTCTAATGAAGAAGAGTATGTTGAGAATGTGACCGCTATGACCAATATTGTGGGAGACCCAATTGAGCTTGCATATGATTGTAATGATGATGTTGATGCCGAGATTTTGGTTAAGGCAGAGACGGAAGAAGAATGGTTGCAAGGTTTGATAGAGGACCATGATATACAAGAGGTGAATAATTCACTTGTGTTTTTCAAGGATGAAGAGGATTTCGTGCTACAAGAGATTGTGCGAGGTTTGTCTAACCCTTTGCATATTTATTCTTCTCCTTTAACTCTTATTGGTTTGAATGTATGTGCTTCAAAAATATTGTTGAATGATTTTATATCTCGATTTCCTCCATTAGAGATGCTTGATTCTCATACTATGCAGGTTTTGGAACAAGAAACCGTGGAAGTACCCAACTCCTATATTCTTTATGCACTTCCAATTTTGGACAAGAATAAGTGTGGGGGAAACTCTTATCGGTTAATAGCTTCAATTCTGTTTTCTTGTACTAATATTCGTGTGAATCTAGTGTTTACAAAACAGGTGCTATGGGTGGATCCCCAACTTTTCTGATTATTGGTGAATGGGGAATTCAACTTGCATGTCGGGCTGACGAATTTAAACCAAGCGCTAAATGGGAGGAAACCCACTGGTTTTGTGTATCTATCTCTATCTTTTTATTTTGTTAAATCTTTATCTTTTCATTCATTTTTATTTTCTTATTTTGGATATTTTCATATCAAAACTCCAACTTTTAGAAATTTGTGAACAATCTAGAATAAACACTAGCCTTTCTAAGTACATGGAATTTTTTTCTTGGCGGTGAGGTATATATATTGGCTGAGTTGGGATTAGATGCCAACTAAATAGCTTATTTTGTGTTTATTCTCTATTGTTCAGAAAAAATCTATGAGTTGGAGTATTCATTTTTTTATTTTTTATCATGCATTTTATTTTCTTATTTTGTATATATATCATGTTATGGATTTCCCACCTTGACTTTCTTTGGACGATTCATTTTACATTGAGGACAATGTAAAGTTTAAGTGCGGGGGAGTGTTCTCATATAGAGTTTTTATCCTTGTTAGTTTTCCTTTGTGTTCATATAAAAAAAAATAGGAAAAAAGATAAAAAAAATTAAAAAAAATTGCTTTATACACTCCGAAACCTAGAAACATGTGCCTTTAGGATGACACTATCAATCTAAATGGATGGAACCATATTGGATGGAGGAGTTGAGGAACCCATTAATTAAAGGGACAGAATTATTCAAGTGTTAGAAATATGATAGTTGTTACCATATCTCGGAATATCACCATATCACGTTCTATTTTTTATTTTTCCATATTTATCTATTGTTCTCTAAGTGATTTGGTGGGTCACTAAACATCGAATTGTTATCACTGCTAGGATGAAATAGAGTGATTGAGTTTCTAAAAAAAAAAAAGAAAAAGACCGACCAATTAAACCAATAGGAATAAAAAAGACACTTGGATAGCAGTATGTGTGAAACGTTATCCATGTCTCCGTCGCCTAAACAAGCGTGGAATGCAGGATCCAAGGCAACTATCACATACTTTATGACAAGAATCATGCGCTTGGATCCAAAAGATCCAATCATGCTGTCTCGAAAAAGAAAAAGAAAAAAAAATGAAAAAGAAAAAAAAAAATCGTATTGTGTTGAATAAAGTCGACTCCTGGTTCCCTTGTATATGCCAGTGTGTTGACACTAGAATTTAGACCAGTAGCTCAATCCAATAGGATGCATAGGTTCATCTTGGCGGTGACCTTCAAACAGATATGGGAAACACCGATCACTTGCTAACATTCACAAACATCTACCTTTATATCCATCTTCTTAATTGAACCTGAGATGTTAGTAAGGGAATGGCAGAAGATGATCTGGTGCTTGAAATAGTTGTTGGTTGACTGAGAATTGCAGTAGCAAGAAATGAGGGTATTACAGTGGAGATAAGAGACTGGTGAATTGCATAACAATGTGGTGGAAAGTATGGAGCTTCAGTTGGTGTGCAGCTGGATTTTATGGTTCAAAGAGCATTGCAACTTCAATGGCTCAAAACTAAACTGCAGGGAGTGTGGCAGTAGTATGGAAATGAACTGCAACTAGTGATGCTGAGTCACTGAGAGTTGGAACTGAAGGACTTGGAACATGGAAGTATGGTTTGAGTTGCAAGCCAGGTGAGAGTGTTGCATCTGGCTGTGATGCAGCTGTTGGGTTTGTGCCAAATTGCAGATGAAGTATGAAGGGTATGAACTCGTAATGGTTCATGACTGAGATGGAGTCGCAACTGCAGGTACTGGGTTTGAACTGCAGGTGCTGGTGTTGTTCTGCAGCTGGTCATATGGAAGTGAACTGGAAGAGATGGACTAGTTGGTGTTGCATTGGGTTGGTTTTACTAAAGAAGGTCAATAAAGGTAGATCTTGATGAAATTACAGATACAATGGTGGAACTGATGGATGATGTATGAAAGAATTGAAGCCGCAGAAATAATGAACTGGAGCTGAGTTCTGAGTAGGAAATAAATTACAGATGGTGGACAAGGTGATGTAATTGGCAGCAAGGAAAGAGAAGGGTGCTTGCTGGTGATGCTAGAAATGGCAGGGTGCAACAATAGGAGACAGTATAGCCGTGGTCTTGGAGAAGCTGAGTATGGAAGTGAGAAATGGTTGGAAGTTTTATGCAGTCGATGCCGACATATTGAGATTTGAACAAGAGAAGATGCAGGCATGATTGTCATTGATTTTGTGTGAACTGATGTTGCAGACGGACAGATATCGGTGGTGATGAGAAGTTCAGAGTTGCTGGAAGTTTCAGTAGAAGGAGACAAGCTCAGGCGACCAGAGTTAATTATCCGGCTACCGGATTCCAACAACGGTGGCCGGATTCCGGTGATGACGTCAACACAGTTTTGGACCCAAAATTTTCAGAAGAGATGTTTTCACACATGGGCTTGGTGGATAAAAAAAAGACGGGTTTTGAGAAGACTTGACCTACTTTTGAGTATCCTTTTGGGAGAGGCATATAAATAGAAAACTCTTTCTTTAAACCTGGATATATCTCCATTAGGGAGCTGCTGCTACTTTTGGGTTCTAGGGTTTAGAAACATGATAGGTTTTCTCTTCCTTCTTGTTATGAACTCCTATGCCATGAGTAACTAAGTTTTTATTATTGGTTAAAGATGTAGTTGGATTTTGAAAACAAGTTTTGATCATTATGAGTTAGGTTTCTCTCAATATTATCGTTTGATTTCCACTGATTATAATAATTGCATGATTGATGTATTGCAATATGATTGAATGTTTGTTTAGTTGAGTCTAGAATTGATTGAACATACATCCATATCTATAGCTATTTTAGGGTTTTCATCAAGCGATAACCTTGAATACGAGTAGCATGATATGATTACGGTTTGTAGTGATACACTCTTGTAATCATATATAGAAATTGACCTTTGTTCGAATTGTTTGCGCAATGTATTACAATTGCATTGATTAGCCTATTTCTGAAACTTAATGCTCCTAGGAATTGAACTTAATTAGCGCAAGGCGTTAGGTTATTCTTTAGGTAGAATTCACATATGCAGATCTAAAGTGTGTGTTGATGACTTAGGAAATTTACGGAGTATTCTTGCAATAAGGTATTCTAGGGCGTTTGATGATAACGAGATTAAATACGAATTATATTCATATATTCAAAAACTTGTTTACAATTGAAGATGAAACCTTTACCCAATATTTCACAACCTTGATTCACGTGTTTACTTTTTATTGTTTTGCTTTTATTTTACTTTAGTTTATAAAAATCAGAAAACCCCCGGTGTTTTATATAGGAGACCGAAACAACTTGACAACCTAGTCCTCTCTGTGGGAACGATATTTTCTTGCCCTTGCTATATTTATATTTTGAGTAGTGAGAAAGTGTAATTTATTTTTTGACGCCTACGACAGCGATCAACAGGAAAGTACGAGAGCATCTCCAGGAATACGGGATTAAACAAGTCGTCTCCATCGTATACTACCCTCAAGGGAACGGGCAGGCTGAAAGCACCAACAAAACTCTGATTCGAATCCTCAGTCGGACAGTGCACGATAATCCTCGAACATGGCATGAGCAATTGCCCATGGCACTTTGGGCGTATCGAACGTCACCAAGAAGTTCCACTGGGGTCTATCCCTATTCTCTTGTTTATGGCGCAGATGCTATCCTCCCGGCGGAAATTAAAATCCCATCAGCTAGGATTACCGAAGCAAGAGGGGTTCGATGGAATAAATATGAATCCTTAAGTGCCAGGGTTGCGGAATTAGACACTGTAGACTCCAGGAGAGCCAAAGAGGAAGAACACACATGGGCATACAAAAACAGGGTTTCCAGAGTATACAACAAAACCGTGAAATCTCGAATTTTTCAAATAGGAGACTTGGTACTGAAGACTGCTAAGCACATCCAGCAAGACGCATCGGTACCAAAATTCTCCGCAAAATAGGAAGGTCCTTATATAGTCACGAAAGCATACAACAGTGGGTATTACAAAGTCATTAAGGAAGACGGGGGAAAACTGGAAGCGGTCATCAACGGGAAATGGCTAAAGGCATATTACGCCTGAACGCCGCCTCACCCCACCGTATTACAAACACGGATAGCCAGGCATCTTTTCACTTTCTTCCATACCGTATTAAGTTTCTATTTTATTTGATTGAAGCAAATCAATAAAGTTATCTTGTTCTTTCAAAGAAAAAATATTTAAAAAAAAATGCTCAGAAAGAAAACTCAAACATATCACAACCACATAACTCAGAAAAGCCCGTCCAAAAGGTGGTAATCTCTAGAAAGCATCATCTTCAAACGACTTTGATACCTCTCAGTCTTGCTCTTCAAATTCCGGATTGACTCTTTCACTTTCTGTGATTCCACGGCCAAGGCTTTCTTCTCTTTCAGAATATATTTTGTAGCAGGGACCACGCCAGCAAGAATGCCATCCCTGTCAACCTTCACAATTTCAAGACGATGCCGCAACCAACTAACGTTGAACTTCAGAGATTCACAAGTAGACACCATGTTCTCCCACTTTTGAATAGTTGTTTCCGCGATGGCACGGATAGACATACTCTCCATTTCAACAACCATTGGCAGGAGATAATTCACAATAGAAACCAAAGCATACGAACAATAATGTACCACGTTCCTGGTGGCAATGTGGCCGTATATATTCCATATTTTTGTGTAAAGAGTTACGAATTATTTTCGCACAAAGAACCCCCCAACGTTCCGGTAGTTAGAAGAAAGGCACCTCATGCAGGTTCCAAACAACAAGCCTGTATTGGGATACTCATGGCAAGAAATTCCTAAGTCGGCATTTTCCAGATCTGCAGCGGCTAGAAAGATCGAGCTCGAAGAAAAAGGGGTAACCAAGTCATCTTCATCAATGAAGGTAACACATGCTCCAACAAGATACCTCTACACAGAAGGAAAACTCCCATTATTTATCGGCAAATAAAGAAACGTAAGTTGATTAATGAGAACATACCGGTATGACCTTCCTCACCCGAATGACTTGGATGTGGGAATTATCAGGAGAATCAAGTCTGGCACATTTGGATGGAGAACCTGGTCGAATCGAGGAAGATTCTCTTCTGATCGACATGATGTAAGTTGGACTTGACGAGAAGAAATTTTTGTTGAAAATTGGGAAGACGACACAACTTCACCAGGCGTAAATACTATGGAATCCCTAAAGGAAGAAGGAGAAACGCAAGCTGAAAAAGTGGAACATGCCGGAATCACGGTCGGGAGACCCGCCTCGAAAATAAAATGCCTCACCTTGCCACGGCCCCGGCCAAGCCCTCGCTCCATCATCTTGGCCCCATCACGCCTAGCCACCCCTGCACGTTCCACCATGCCATTGCCTCGGCCAGGACCACGCCACATTTTGGCCCCTCGAGCCAAGATGTCCACTTGCGTCGCCTCCCAAGACCGCGCCCCCTTTTCCTTGGAGATGTACGACTAGACCAAACCGGTAACTTTTGCCTCACCAATCCACGGTATGCATTCCCAGTACAACTTACGCAGGGACGCTAACACAGGAAGTAAAAACTCTTTTTACCACTCAAAAAGGTTAGTCGGATTCTCCTGACCATCTTTGCAATGATTTACACCTCGATTCCGTCCTTGTCTATCACCATCATATGCTTACCTCGCAACAAGGCACCTGTTCCGAGCTAAGCAGGGGACTTAATGTTGATGGTGGTTTTTAGTTTAGGGTTAAAACAATAAAATACTAAACCCTAGCAGACATTGATGTCACGACATTTAAAGAAACAAGCATTTACTAGGAACATTTACTGAAACCTTTAATGTGTCTCTAAAATAATTACCGGGGTATATTTTTCAAATTAGGGTTACGACAAGACAAACCCAAATTGCTACGTGTGTCAATGGAAAATCATGACAGCCACACCAACCGTGCCAAAGCATGCCAACCATGCTAGCTGCACCTCTGTGCCAATGGAAAATCATGCCAGCCACACCAACCGCGCCAAAGAATGCCAACCATGCTAGCCGCACCTCTGTGCCAATGGAAAATCATGCCAGCTACACCAACCGTTCCAAAGCATGCCAACCATGCTAGCCGCACCTTTGTGCCAATGGAAAATCATGCCAGCCACACCGACCGCGCCAAAGCATGCCAACCATGCTAACTGCACCTCTATGCCAATGGAAAATCATGCCAGCCACACCAACCGCGCCAAAGCATGCCAACCATGCTATTCACACCTCTGTGCCAATAGAAAATCATGCCAGCCAAACCAACCGCACCAAAGCATGCCAACCATGCTATCCGTACCTCTGTGCCAATGGAAAATCATGCCATCCACACCGACAACGCCATGCAAAACACATCTCGCCATGGCCCCTCATGCCGCGCCACCATGTTGTCCTTCCCCACGCGGCTACCTAAGTGAAGGCGTGCAACAATCAACGATTTCCCTTTAATCCCAGGAGAAAATCCTGGCCGTCTAAGGTCACCTCATGACCTTTGACCCAAAACCCTAGCTTGGTCACGCACCTAGCCACGCCATACGCCCAAGGCAAACCCTTGGCCCCGCATTCCAAGCCAAACACCCTTGCCTGGGCCCTAGCCATGCCATACGCCCATGGCAAACCCTTGTCCCCACATGCCAAGCCAAACCAAACCTATCCAAGCTAGCCGCGCCATGCCAAACGAACTCTGCCTTGGCCCTAGCCACAGTAGTCATGTCATGCCAAGACAACACGCCCTTACCTTGGCCCTAGCCATGCCATACGTCCATGGAAAACCCTTGTCCCCACATGCCAATCCAAACCAAACCTAGCCAAGCTAGCCGCTCTATGCCAAACGCACTCTGCCTTGGCTCTAGCTATGATAGTCATGTCATGCCAAGATAAGCGCCCTTGCCTCGGCCCTGGCCACGCCATACACCCATGGAAAACCCTTGGCCCCACATGCCAAAGCCAAAATCGCACCTATCCAAAGATAGCCACGCCCAAGGCGATCCCTTGGACCCACATGCCAAGCCAAAACACACCCTAGTCGCACCACCCTGTTGGCCCTCACTATGTGGCTACCAAAACGAAGGCGTGCAACAATCAACGGTTGTCCTTCAATCCCAGAAGCAAGCCATCCAAGGTTACCAGATGACACATGGTAACCTTTGGCCCGAAAACCTAATTTTGGACACGCCAAACCATGCCATGCCGACGGCATGCCAACCTAGCCACGCCACCACATTGGCCCTCACTACGAGGCTACCAAAACAAAGGTGCGCAACGATCAACGGTTGCCCCTCCTCTCAAGATGAAAGATCTCGACCGTTGAAGGTCACCAGGCTAGCAAGTTTCCCTAGATTGACTTGCCAAGCCACAACAACATGATCCATTTTTTCTAAAAACATTCGAGACATCAACACAAAATGGAGGATGCTCATTAGGGTTTTGGTTTGGTGGTCTGTAGCGTGCGGCATACACAAATTCCCGTTTCAAGATAGTGTAATAAGATTAAGGTGGTTAGTAAATGCAATAAGCAACGGTGAAACGCTCCTTCATTATGGGACATCAATTCCAGCAATATTAGGCGTTACCACCTCTTCCCATTTAACTCATCTGTTTTCTTTTCTTACGAGGCCAGAGTACGTTTCTTTTTCGACTTGTATAAGTAGGCTTACCTATTTCCACTAGAGACACGAGTTCCTGGTCAGGGAAAATACCACACTCAGAAAGGAAACTCTTGTTAGCTTTCTCAAAGCTCTCACCTTCTGATACAAGTCAAGCACTGCTCTTCCAGAATTATTATGGCCTCAATACTCTCTTCGCTTCCCTCCCTTAACCTACCCTTCTCCTCCACATTGTGACCAAAGCAAGTCTGGAACGACCATTTCTTGGTTTAGGCTGGACTTGTACAGATTGATCTTTCGAATCTAAAAGTACTCCCTTGCAGTACATTGTTTAGGGTTTAAATTGTTTCTCACTTTCACACGTGCAATTACCAAAATCAGCAGAAACCATTTTCACATATAAACAATAGTAATATGACTTTTGTCTCAAGATAGGAGATAGAGTAGATAGACTTTTGAGTGATAGATAAGTTCAAGTCTCCACATACCTTTTAGTCGATGAAGATCCACTGGTTCCTTGAGTAGTCCTTCGTCTTGTATGATGATTGCCATAGAGTTCTTAAGCTCAACTATACTTTCTATCCAAGTCTGAGACCTTATCTATAATAGACTAAAAATCAAGACTTTATAGTTTTGATCACTAACATTGACAAATATGCTTGAGATAGAAACGCATGCGCGTTCGACCGAGCAATGCTCTAACAATCTCCCCCTTTGTCAATTTTAGTGGCAAAACTATTAATACATATGGAATACAAAAAATATATAAATAAATATTGTAGCTCCTATTCCACATGTCGAATCTTCAACATTACTCGAAATCTTTGTCACTTCCAAGTAGTCCAATGATCCCAAAGTTTGTAAGTTTAGTATCATCATTGTTGAAAATCCGTATCTATAACAATGAGAAAAGAAGAGTTCCCAAACCATGACGACACATGGTAACCTTTGGACCGAAAACCTAAGTTTGGCCATGCCAAAACATGTCATGCCGACGACATGCCAACCTAGCCGCGCCACTACATTGGCACTCACTACGCGGCTACCAAAACAAAGGTGCGCAACGATCAACGGTTTCCCCTCCTCTGAAGATGCAAGATCTCGACCGTCGAAGGTCACTAGGTTGGAAAATTTCCATAGATTGACTTTCCAAGCCACAACAACATGCTCCAAGTTTTCCAAAAACATTCGAGACATAAACACAAACTGGGGGATGCTCATTAGGGTTTTGGTTTGGTGGTCTATAGCGTGCGGCATACACAAATGCCCGTTTCAAAATAGTGTAATAAGATTAAAGTGGTTAGTAAATGCAAGAAGCAACGGTGAAACGCTCATTCATTATGGGACATCAATTCCATCAAATCCCATCAATATTAGGCGTTACCACCTCTTCTCATTTAACTCATCTTTTTTCTTTTCTTACGAGGCCAGAGTACGTTTCTTTTTGGACTTGTATAAGTAGGCTTACCTATTTCCACTAGAGACACGAGTTCTTGGTCAGGGAAAATACCACACTCAGAAAGGAAACTCTTGTTAGCTTTCTCAAAGCTCTCACCTTCTGATACAAGTCAAGCACTGCTCTTCCAGAATTATTCTGGCCTCAACACTCTCTTCGCTTCCCTCCCTAAACCTACCCTTCTCCTCTAATTTGTGACCGAAGCAAGTCTGGAATGGCCATTTATTGGTTTCGGACGTACTTGTGTAGATTGATCTCTCGAATCTAATAAGTACTCCCTTGCTGTACATTGTTTAGGGTTTAAATTGTTTCTCACTTTCACACGTGCAATTACCAAAATCAGCAGAAACCATTTTCACATATAAACAATAGTAATACGACTTTTGTCTCAAGATAGGAGATAGAGTAGATAGACTTTTGAGTGATAGATAAGTTCAATTCTCCACATACCTTTTAGTCGATGAAGATCCACTGGTTCCTTGAGTAGTCCTTCGTCTTGTATGATGATTGCCATGGAGTTCTTGAGCTCAACTACACTTTCTATCCTAGTCCGAGACCTTAGCTATAATAGACTAGAAAATAAGACTTTCTAGTTTTGATCACTGACATTGAAAAATATGCCTGAGATAGCAAAGCATGCGAGTTCGACCGAGCAATGCTTTAACAATCTCCCCCTTTGTCAATTTTAGTGGCAAAACTATTAATACATATGGAATACAAAAAATATATAAATAAACTTTGTAGCTCCTATTCCACATGTCTAATCTTCAACATTACTCGAAATCTTCGTCACTTCCAAGTAGTCCAATGATCCCAAAGGTTGTAAGTTTAGTATCATCATTGTTGAAAATCTGTATCTATAACAATGTGAAAAGAAGAGTTCTCAATCATTGTTATATAGTGTTATAGTATCATTACACAGCGTCAAAGTCCAATTGCACGACAACTTTAACAACAATACTATGGTGACACTTCACACCCCCTTAGTCAATACTCCATCTCACATGGAAACCACTCCCCCTTACATAATGATCCGAAAACCATATGCATTTGTAGTATGAACTACATATTAATTCTCCCCCTTTTGGTCAATAAAATTGGCAAAGGTACAAGAACGGGATCCTAATGAAATTTCTGTAAGAAACATTTCATGACCAAAGGTAAATGTATATCATCTTGTTTAGATGCAATCATAAAGCCGAAGATAAATGCATTCATCAAGGAGTTCATAAAGATACAAGATAACCCCTCTAATATTCGCAGACGCACTCCCCACAAAGATTTGTCAATTAAGCACAAGTTCAAAAGAACTCTCCCCCATAATATGTCATTCCTAAGGGAACAACAAGAGCGACCTTAATTTCAAAAGAAAAGAAGGATTTATTTAGACTCAACAAATTACATACAAGTATGAATTTGGAATCCAAAATATTCAATCATACTAACCAAGGAAACCCAAGATTAATTTGACTAAATATGCTCGACACAAGTAAACTTATGGAGACTTAAATCAATTAGATTAATCACAAGACGACTCGTAAATAATCTAATTGTCATACTCAACCAAAATAATTACAAAGTAATCAATTTAATTGGTCACACTCGACATAAGAAATTTTATGGAGCAATGACTAAGTTAATCTCGAATAACCAACCGATTCGAAGAGATGCTCAAACATAAGAAAAACTTACGGAGTGATAACTAAATAACCACACAAGATGATTAATTTAGTTCAACATGTTCAACATAAAGTACGTTACGGAACAACAACTAAGCTAATCACAATACAATCAACTTTTGTTATTTTAGTGCTCAACATAAGACACTTCATGGAACAACACAGTGTTTACACAAAATTGTGGATCGGAGAATCAACCTTATACCGTGGAATAAGCAAGGATTCATTCCATGTTTCCATCACTATTTGCACAATGACATGTAATAGACATAATCCTTGAATCACAAAAGATTTTAACCTATCTAACATCAATAATTGACAATATAGGCTTAACTTTTGTGTTTTTCCAAAAGTCTATTCATTCTTTTATCAATATTTGCATATCAATTTACGAACGACTTTACTTTTGACAAAGTATGGGACAATTAAGTTCACGGACGTAAACACACATACCCCATCAAAATATTGCAATATATAAAACCATAAAGATTAATATTGTAACCAACATCTTCCAAACAAGTTTAGAATTTAAACCAATAAATCTAAAAACAAGAAGATGAGAACTTTGGATATAGCTATGTGTAATCACAATAATGGCTATTCCAAAACACTAGTTATTCTTCTAAATAAAACAAGAAAAATTGAATATTTACTAGGCAAGACCTTTGAAGAATTCTTTATCGTCCCGAACTCCTTGTCGTCAACAACCATTGGAACATAAGGTTCATTAAGGTAGGAGTTTATATCAATAAACCTTCTAGGTCGCTGTTGTGGAACCAGGGCCTTCTGAATCTCATGAGTGTTATACACAAAAGCCTTTATTTGTTGAATCTCCTTACGCAACTCCTTCATTACTTCATGAACATCAGAAAACTTCTGAGAATTTGAAGGAACAGCTCTTGGCTTCCTCACATTCCTTCTTTTCCTTTTCAATGTAGGAGGCAATGGAGATTGTTTTTTTTCCTTCATGATTGATGGTTGAGCAATCATATTACCGTCCTTTCCATCTGAAGACATCATTCTTGGAGCGTCCATGAACGTATGGGTTTGTGAGAGGAATTCACAATTATCTCAACAAGTAGTCTTGAGATAAAAAACAGGTTTTAGAGAAGGAAAAGGAATGTAGGGTTTGAAGGTTCGTAAATGACCAACTCTCAACCCTATGAAGAGTAAAATTGTCGATAATACCCTTTCTTTTTGTTTGATAGACAAAAAAATAACAAACCTAAGAAAAGAAAGAAGAAAAACTTTTCCTAAAGCCCGAGAGGTACAAAATCATTGGATTTTTAGATCAGGCACATGAGAAAAGATTTTAAAAACAACACAATCAAGTTGCGTTGTGGTGAACAATAATTTGTCCACCAATTTCCTCTTGGGAGGAATACACGGACCTCTGTTTATCAAAACTATTTGACCATAATTTCTTCTCTAATGGTCTTAGTTTAACCTTGGAAACTAACTTCTTAGACGAAGATAAAATCTTACATACCTCGGCGGTCTTCTAAGCAAGTTTAAGCTTTCTTGCTAGATAATTTGCTCTTCGTTGAAATTTGTTGACATGCCTTTGTTGGTGTTTGAACTTGTAGCACCTTGAGAGTTCATGACCCTTTAATGAACACTATGAGCACATCAGACTTGGATAAAAATTAGGATTCTAAAATGTGTAAGAAGCTAAGCACATATTGGGACCTGATACATTATAAGCAGTGTTTCCAAATATTGGGTCAACTTCCTCTTCCAGAATTGTTGGATTTTCTTCTGAAAGAATATCAAGATTGATACGTGTATTGCTACAATTATCAAAATCAATATTTTCACCAAGAAGTACAACACTTGAATTCTCATCTTCATTAGAATCATAACTGTCAGACATTTCATCAAGAGTTGCAGCAAGACCTTTGTTCCCAGTGTATTTTCTCCGATTTGGACACTCATTTGCAAACTGACCAAAACCTTTACACTTAAAGCACTGAGGCATATCCTCATCATCAGTTTCATCAATATCCCTGTTTTTAGGATGAACACAATTATGAGGTTTGACTGATGCCTTAGGCTTATCTCTGGAGAACTGTTTACTTCTCTTCAACAGAAGATCCCTAAACTATCTTGTGATCATCGAGACTGATTTGTCAAGATCTTCATCTAATGAATCTGTCTCTGAGTGATCATCTTCAGAGATACACACTTTTTTACTTTTATCAAGTAATTTAGTGTCCTTTAGTGCTTTGAATGCAACATCCTTAGATTTGGACGAATGTTCATGATCAAAGATCTTAAGCTTTCTAACCAGCGTATTTCTGGAGAGATTATCCAGGTTATTTCCCTCAACGATGGCATGATTCTTAGAAACGATCTGAGAATTTTCATCACAATGTCCTTTTCAGGAATAGTCTTACTCAATTCAAAAGATGCATTAACAATTTCAGACACTTTGTGATTAAACTCATCAAATGTTTCTTCATCTGCCATACGAAGGTTTTCCCAATAGGAATTAAGGTTTTGAAGCCTAGATTCCTTTCCACTGGTATTACCTTCAAATACGGTTGCTAAGATATCCCAAGATTATTGTGACTTAGTGCAATTTGACACATGGTGCTGAAGATTTGGGGTAATGGAATGTATGATGACATTCAAACTATCGGAGTTTTGCTTTGCAGCAATAATCTCGGCAGGAGTATATTCACTTATGTTCTTATGAACGTTTACACCTCCAAATGCCTCAATGGGAGCATCATAGCCACTAACAACATATACCCATGATTGGAAATCACGTGCTTGAAGAAAATCTCGCATAGAAATTTTCCACCATAAGTAATTGGAGTTATCGAAGACTGGTGGTACGTTAATGGATATAGCACCTCTGTCCATAGAGTCATATCGCTACAAACACAGACTTGTAAGGTCTTAAACGTGTTTGCATGCTCTAATACCAATTGAAAAAGAGGGGGTCTAACAACCAAACCTAATATTTCGATTAGCAATCTGTGTGGAAAACTCCGAGTTACTTTCTAGATAATCAACTTGACTCAATCAAATAGATAATATCTCAAGGAGTTTATTATCTCTGTATCTCAATTTGATTTACTCAAGAAAATACAATATGCGAGTTTTAATCAAAGAGAGATAACTTGGATGGTACCTGTAGCACCCCCTAAGCTAGCAGCTGACTAATCCAAGAGATTAACTAAATAAAGAGGCACTAAGAATCTAAATCATTTACTTAAACATTCAATTTAGAAATCTACTACAAAAACTTAACATAAA
The DNA here is from genome assembly GCA_023529315.1 of Papaver bracteatum. Taxonomy (NCBI): domain Eukaryota; kingdom Viridiplantae; phylum Streptophyta; class Magnoliopsida; order Ranunculales; family Papaveraceae; genus Papaver; species Papaver bracteatum. Next base: position 33,001 of record JAJJWX010000185.1, read on the forward strand.
ACTAGCCCCGCTCAGAAATATATATACAAGAACTCCTATCAAATTACACATATACAATAGTCATTTGGTTACAAATAAAATATACCACATAATAAACATAGCAGAAGTTCACCAATTAACGAAATCAACCCTTGAATCTTTTTCTGCGTAACTCTGATTTGTCTATGAAACTGAAAGTGGGAATGGGTGAGCACATCATCCCTAAAAGGGGTGCCCAGTAGGAATAACATTTAACTTTTAAGTAATAATATGCATGATTTGGAAAACAATACATGTTTTCTGAAACATTAAACAAAGACCAAATCACTGAAATAAACAAACATGTATATGGACAAACTCCTTCTTCAAACAATGTATTATATTCGTGTTACCCAGTAGCAATTGATATCACTAAGACCATGATGACCCAATCTAAACAATAAAAGCTAAATTCATGTAGGTATAAATGTGAAGGAGCGTATCTTATATACCTGTTAATGGTGGTTTTTAGTTTAGGGTTAAAATCGTAAAACACTAAACCCTAACAGACAGTGATGTCACAACATTTAAAGCAACAAGCATTTACTAAGCAAATTTACTGAAACCTTTAATGTGTCTCTAAAATAATTACCGGGGTATATTTTTCAAATTAGGGTTACGACAAGCCAAACCCTAATTCCCACGTGTGCCAATGGAAAATCATGCCAGCCACACCAACCGCGCCAAAGCATGCCAACCATGCTAACCGCACCTCTGTGCCAATGGCAAATCATGCCAGCCACACCAACCGCGCCAAAGCATGCCAATCATGCTAGCCGCACCTCTGTGCTAATGGAAAATCATGCCAGCCACACCAACCGTGCCAAAGCATTCCAACCATGCTATCCGCACCTATGTGCCAATGGAAAATCATGTCAGCCACACCGACCGCGCCAAAGCATGCCAACCATGCAAGCCGCACCTCTGTGCCAATGGCAAATCATGTCAGCCACACCTACCGCGCCAAAGCATGCCAACCATACTAGACGCACCTATGTACCAATGGAAAATCATGCCAGCCACACCAACCGCGCCAACGCATGCCAACCATGCTAGCCGCACCTCTGTGCCAATGGAAAATCATGCCAGCCACACCGACCGCGCCATGCCAAGCACATCTCTCCAAGGCCCCTCATGCCACGCCACCATGCTTGCGTTCCCCACGCGGCTACCAAAGTGAAGGCGTGCAACAATCAACGGCTGCCCTTCAATCCCAGGAGCAAATCCTGGTCGTCTAAGGTCACCTCACGACCTTTGACCCAAAACCCTAGCTTGGTCACGCACCTAGCCAAAGCTAGCCACGCCATATGACCAAGGCAAAACCTTGGCCCCACATGCCCAGCCAAACGCCCTTGCCTTGGTCCTAGCCATGCCATACGCCCATGGAAAACCCTTGTCCCCATATGCCAAGCCAAACCAAACTAGCCAATCTAGCCACGATATGCCAAACGCACTCTACCTTAGCCCTAGCCACGCTAGTCATGTCATGCCAAGCCAAAACGCCCTTACATTGGCCCTGGCCATGCCATACGTCCATGGAAAACCCTTGGCCCCACATGTCAAGCCAAACCAAACCTAGCAAAGCTAGCCGCGCCATGCCAAATGCACTCTGCCTTGGCCCTAGCCACGCTAGTCACGTCATGCTAAGACAAAACGCCCTTACCTTGGCCCTAGCCATGCCATATGTCAATGGAAAACCCTTGGATCCACATGCCAAGCCAAACCAAACCTAGCCAAGCTAGCCGCGCCATGCCAAACGCATTCTGCCTTGGCCCTAGCCATGCTAGTCACGTCATGCCAAGCCGAGCGTCCTTTCCTCGACCCTGGCCACGCCATACGCCCATGGAAAACCCTTGGCCCAAGATGCCAAGCCTAAACACACCCTAGCCGCGCCACCCGATTGGACCTCACTACGTGGTTACCAAAACGAAGGCGTGCAACAATCAATGGTTTTCCTTCAATCCCAGGAGCAAATCTTAGTCATCCAATGTTACCAGAAGACACATGGTAACCTTTGGCCCGAAAACCTAAGTTTGGCCACGCCAAACCATGCCATGCCGACGGCATGCCAACCTAGCTGCGCCATCACATTGGCCCTCACTACGCGGCTACCAAAACAAAGGCGCGCAACGATCAATGGTTGCCCCTCCTCTTAAGATGCAAGATCTCGACCGTCTAAGGTCACCAGTCTCGCAAGTTTCCATAACTTGACTTTCCAAGCCACAAAAACATGTTCTATGTTTTCCAAAAACATTCAAGACATCAACACAAACTGGGGGATGATCATTAGGGTTTTGGTTTGGTGGTCTATAATGTGCGGCATACAAAAATGCCCGTTTCAAGATAGTGTCATTAGATTAAGGCGGTTAGTAAATGCAAGAAACAACGGTGAAACGCTCTTTCATTATGGGACATCATACCCCAAGACAATTCCGGCACGATGTTGAAGAACAAATTAAGGCAGAGATTCAAAAGTTATTGGTGGCTGGTTTCATAAAACCAATCCATCACCCCACCTGGTTGGCAAACATAATTCCGGTAAAAAAGAAGAATGGTCAAATCAGGTGTTGTGTCGATTTTAGGGATCTAAATAAATGTTGCCCTAAAGATGATTTTCCGCTTTCCAACATCGACATGTTGGTAGATGCCACCAGTGGACATGGCATGTTTTCTTTCATGGACGGGTACAGCGGTTATTACCAAATAAAGATGTACAACCATATCGGGCGCGGCAGCAACCAACATGTAGACTACCTAGCAACATTAGCATCGAAACTGTGATTTGAAGGCCCTGAGGAAACTCTGACGGTGAAAAGAAGGACCGTGGCTTCAATGTGGCTTTTACAGCCTGAAAAAGATAAATTTGATGACTGGAGAACATCGATTATCCATGAGCTTAGCAGTTCACTCTCTCAAGGAAAGGTCGGCCTTAAAACTTTGCGTGATTTCTTCATGCTTTGAGGGGTACTCTATCATCGAAATCCAGACGGCTCTTTTTCAAGATACCTCGGAGAAGAGGAAGCACAACAACATCTCAATCGCATCCATGGTGAAGTCTGTGGACAAACATTGGTGGTAACCCTTTATCATCGTTTATAATTCCTTAGCTATTATTGGCCGGAGATGGAGGTCCAAGCTCGGTTACTTCAAAGAACCTGTTCCAACTGTCAAGCGACGCCGTATCAATTAGAAATTTTCAATATTGGCCACGCCGGGGACTGGCAGAAGCTACACATCAGTTACCTTCACGACGGGATACTCCCTACCAATGAGAAGGAGGCATCCAAGATAAAACAAAGGTCCAAGAGGTTCGTATTTCACGAAGGGATCTTATATCGTAAATGCTTTGAAGGGAGTCTTCTGTGATGTTTGAACGAGATAGAGATCCCAATCATGCTGAAGGAGATGCACGAATGAGAACACCAAGGGAAGCGGAAGTTATTTCTCCAAATACACGAGAAGTACTACTGGCCGACCATGGAGGACGACACGACTTTTTTCGTACAGAGGGGAAAGGAATGTCATGTCCACGGGAACCTTATTCATGTACCAGCAACCACCCTGCATTCAATAAGCAGTCCATGGCCCTTTCATAGCTGGGGACTCGACATCATTGAGAAGATCAACCCACCGTCCTCAAAACATCACGAGTATGTAATAAAAACAACTGAATACTTTACCAAATGGGTCGAAGCCATAGCTTTATGAGGAACGAACGGAACCACGATTACGACATTCATTAAGGAGTACATCATCTTACGTTTTGGAATACCTAAACATATCATCACCGATAATGGCACCCTTTTCGTGAACATGGAAGTACGAGAGTTGCTCGAGGAATACGGGATTAAACAAGTCTTCTCCAACGTATACAAACCTCAAGGGATCGGGCAGGCTGAAAGCACCAACAAAACTCTGATTCGAATCCTCAGTCGGACAGTGCACGATAATCCTCGAACATGGCATGAGCAATTTCCCATGGCACTTTGGGCATACCAGATATCACCAAGAAGTTCCACTGGGGTCTCTCCCTATTCTCTTGTTTATGGCGCAGATGCTATCCTCCTGGCGGAAATTAAAATCCCATCAGCCAGGATTGCTGAAGCAAGCGGAGTTCGATGGATTGAAGCTGAAGCCTTAAGTGCCAGGGTTGCGGAATTGGACACTGTAGACTCCAGGAGAGCCAAAACGGAAGAACACGCACGGGCATACAGAAACAGGGTTTCCAGAGCATACAACAAAACCGTGAAACCTCAAATTTTTCAAATATGAGACTTGGTATTGAAGACTGCTAAGGACATCCAGCAAGATGCATCGGTACTACAATTATCCGCAAAATGGGAAGGTCCTTATATAGTCACGAAAGCATACAGCAGTGGGTATTACAAATTCATTAAGGAATACGGGGGAAAACTGGAAGCGATCATTAATGGGAAATGGCTAAAGGTATATTACGCCTGAACGCCGCCTCACCCCACCGTATCACAAACATGGATAGCCAGGCATCTTTTCACTTTCTTCCATACCGTATTGAGTTTCTATTTCATTTGATAGAAGCAAATCAATAAGGTTCTCTTGTTCTTTTAAAGAAAAAAAATAAAAAAGCCCAGAAAGAAAACTCAAACATATCACAACCACATAACTCAGAAAAGCCAGTCCAAAAGGTGGTAATCTCTAGAAAGCATCATCTTCAAACGACTTTAATACCTCTCAGTCTTGCTCTTCAAATTCCGGATTGACTCTTCCACCTTCTGTGACTCCACGGCCAAGGCTTTATTCTCTTTCAGAATAGCTTTTGTAGCAGGGACCACGCCAGCAAGAATGCCAGCCCTGTCGACCTTCATAATTTCAAGACGATGCCGCAACTAACTAACGTTGAACTTCAGAGATTCACAAGTAGACACCATGTTTTCCCACTTTTGAATAGTTGCTTCCGCGACGGCACTGATAGACATACTCTCCATTTCAACAACCATTGGCAGGAGACAATTCACAATAGAAACCAAAGCAGACGAACAATATTGTACCACGTTCCTGGTGGCAATGTGGCCATATATCTTCCATATTTTTGTGTAAAGAGTTACGAATTCTTTTCGCACAAGGAACCCCCCAACGTTCCGGTAGTTAGAAGAAATGCACCTCATGCGGGTTCCAAACAACAAGCCTGCATTGGGATAATCATGGCAAGAAATTCCTAAGTCGGCATTTTCCAGATCTACAGCGGATGGAAAGATCGAGCTCGAAGAAAAAGGGGTAACCAAGTCATCTTCATCGATGGCGGTAACACATGATCCAAAAGGATACCTCTACACAGAAGGAAAACTCCCATTATTCATCGGCAAATAAAGAAACTTATGTTGATTAATAAGAACATACCGGTATGACCTTCTTAACCCGAATGAATCGTATGGGGGAATTGTCACGAGAATCAAATCTGGCACGTTTGGCTGGAGAAACTGGTCGACTCGAGGAAGATTCGCTTCTGATCGACATGATGTAATTTTGACTTGACGAGAATAAATCTTTGTTGAAAATTGGGAAGATGATACAACTTCACCAGGCGTAAATATTATGGAAGACCTAAAGTAAGAAGGAGAAATGCATACTGAAAAAGTGGAACATGCCGGAATCACGGCCAGGAGACCCGCCTCGAAAATAAAATTCCTCACCTTGTCATGGCCCTGGCCAAGCCCTCGCTCCATCATCGTGGCCCCACTACGCCTAGCCTCTCCTGCACGTTCCACCATGCCATTGCCGCGGCCAGGACCACTCCACCTATTGGCCCCTCGAGCCAAGCTGTCCACTTGCGTCACATCCCAAGACCGCTCCCCCCTTTGCCTTGGAGATGTACGACCATACCAAACCGGTAACTTTCACCTCACCACTCCACGGTCTGCATTCCCAGTACAACTTACGCAGGGCCGCCAACACGGGAAGCTAAAACTCTCTTTACCACTTAAAATGGTTAGTCGGATTCTCCTGACCATCTTTGCAAAGATTTACACCTCGATTCCGTCCTTGTCGGTCACCATCATATGCTTACCTCGCAATAAGGCATCTGTTCCGATCTAAGCAGGGGACTTAATGTTGATGGTGGATTTTAGTTTAGGGTTAAAATCGTAAAACACTAAACCCTGGAAGACATTTAAAGTAACAAGCATTTACTAGGCACATTTAATGAAACCTTTAATGTGTCTCTAAAATAATTACCGAGGTATATTTTTCAAATTAGTGTTACGACAAGCCAAACCCTAATTCCCAGTGTGCCAATGGAAAATAATGCCATCCACACCAACCGCGCCAAAGCATGCCAACCATGCTAGCCACACCTCTGTCCCAATGGCAAATCATGCCATCAATACCAAATGTGCCAAAGCATGCCAACCATTCTAGATGCACCTCTGTGCCAATGGCAAATCATGCCAGCCACACCAACCGCGCCAAAGCATGCCAACCATGCTAGCCGCACCTCTGTGCCAATGGAAAATCATGCCAGCTACACCGACCACGCCAAAGCATGCCAACCATGCTAGCCGCACCTCTATGCCAATGGCAAATCATGTCAGCGACACCGACCGCGCCAAAACATGCCAACCATGCTAGCTGCACCTTTGTGCCAATGGAAAATCATGCCAGCCACACCGACCACGCCAAAGCATGCCAACCATGCTAGCCGCACCTCTGCGCCAATGAAAAATCATGCCAGCCACACCGACCGCGCCATGCCAAACACATCTCGCCATGGTCCCTCATGCCGCGCCACCATGCTTGGCTTCCCCACGCGGCTACCAAAGCGAAGGCATGCAACAATCAACGGTTTCCCTTCAATCCCAGGAGAGAGTCCTTGCCGTCTAAGGTCACCTCACGACCTTTGGCCCAAAACCCTAGCTTGGTCACGCACCTAGCCAAAGCTAGACACGCCATACGCCCAAGGCAAACCCTTGGCCCCACATGCCAAGCCAAACCAAACCTAGCCAAGCTAGCCAAGATATGCCAAACGTACTCTACCTTGGCCCTAGCCACGCTAGTCACGTCATGCCAAGCCAAAACGCCCTTACCTTGGCCCTGGCCATGCCATACGTCCATGGAAAACCCTTGGCCCCACATGTCAATCCAAACCAAACCTAGCCAAGCTAGTCGCGCCATGCCAAACGCACTCTTCCTTGGCCCTATCCACGCTAGTCACGTCATGCCAAGCCAAAACGCCCTTACCTTGGCCTTAGCCATGCCATACGTCCATGGAAAACCCTTGGCCCTACAAGCCAATCCAAACCAAACCTAGCCAAGCTAGCCGCGTTATGCCAAACGCACTCTGCCTTGGCCCTAGCCATGCTAGTCACGTCATGCCAAGCCGAGCGTCCTTGCCTCGACCCTGGCCACGCCATACGCCCATGGAAAACCCTTGGCCCCAGATTCCAAGCCTAAACACACCCTAGCCGCGCCACCCAATTGGCCATCATTACGCGGCTATCAAAACGAAGGCGTGCAACAATCAACGGTTGTCCTTTAATCCCAGGAGAAAATCCTAGCCATCCAAGGTTACCAGAAGACACATGGTAACCTTTGGCCCGAAAACCTAAGTTTGGCCACGCCAAACCATGCCATGCCGACGGCATGCCAACCTAGATGCGCCACCACATTGGCCCTCACTACGCGGCTACCAAAACAAAGGCGCGCAACGATCAACGGTTGCCCCTCCTCTTAAGATGCAAGATCTCGACCGTCGAAGGTCACCAGTCTAGCAAGTTTCCCTAACTTGACTTGCCAAGCCACAACAACATGCTCCATGTTTTCCAAAAACATTCAAGACATCATCACAAACTGGGGGATGCTCATTAGGGTTTTGGTTTGGTGGTCTATAACGTGCGGCATACAAAAATGCCCATTTCAAGATAGTGTAATTAGATTAAGGCGGTTAGTAAATGCAAGAAACAACGGTGAAACGCTCCTTCATTATGGGACATCAATTCCATCAAATCCCATCAATACCAGGCGTTACCACCTCTTCCCATTTAACTCATCTGTTTTCATTTCTTAAGAGGCCAGAGTACGTTTTTTTTGGACTTGTATAAGTAGGCTTACCTATTTCCACCAGAGACACGAGTTCTTGGTCAGGGAAAATACCACACTTAGAAAGGCAACTCTTGTTAGCTTTCTAAAAGCTCTCTCCTTCAAATACAAGTCAAGCACTGCTCTTCCATAATTATTCTGGACTCAACACTCACTTTGCTTCCCTCCCTAAACCAACCCTTCTTCTCCAATTTGTGACCGAATCAAGTCTGGAATGGCCATTTCTTGGTTTAGGCCGGACTTGTACAGATTGATCTCTCGAATGTAAAAGTACTCCCTTGCAGTACATTGTATAGGGTTTAAATTGTTTCTCACTTTCGCACCTGCAATTACCAAAATCATCATAAACCATTTTCACCTATAAACAATTGGCGACCATAGCGGGAGGATTGGTCTATCAGTCCCAATATTAGGCTTTGAATGCGTTTCTCTAAAGAGAGGGATGGTTGGTCTTTGGACTGAATCTGTGTCCTTAGAGTCCACTCGGGAAAACGGCAACGTTTCAACGCCCAACGAAGGAGCTCTAAGGCTGATTGACCTAGTACGGGTCCAGGGGATTCACACCAGAAACATGGGGATGATGAGAGATGAAATCAACGCAATACTAGATTTCCTCATCGACCTGACGGCAGAATTGAGCTGTTCGCCTGCCTCAGAAACTTCAGAGCTGGGGACTGATGTCCCGAATGATCACTCTCAAGCCAATAGCTTCACTACCAATCAGAGACCCGTAAGCCAAGAAGCGGTCTCGCTGGTGGAAAACTTATGTGAATTATTACATATTTCAAGGGATCAACGGATGGAGACGTTCACCGCCATCAATTGGATAACGTTAAGCGTGCCCTTGGTTCCTCCATGCTCGGAAACAGCAAAAACGCAGGATTCGTCCATTAATAATATCACGTTCACCGACGACGACATGATGGCAGAGGAAGGACATAACCGCGCCCTACACGTCACAGATCGAATCAAAAACTTGGAATTAAAAAGGGCCCTCATCGACACAGGAGCGTCCTCCAATATTGTCACCCTTAGGATGCTCAGGACGGCCAAAGTACGGCCCAAGTACGACCAATCAAGGTTACATGACAAACTGCTACCATGACCGATTTCGAAGGTAACCAAACCAATACATATGGGTACGTCTATTTGGATCTATCGGTAGGACCTGTCCAGTCAAGAGTGAGATTCGAAGTAATTAAAAATGATCCGAACTACCACATGATACTGGGGAGACCATGGCTCCACGATAACATGATCATTTCTTCGACGTACCACCAATGCTTGAAAACCACGCTAAACGGAGAAGTCATCCGCATCGCAGCGTCATCATCTCCCTATGCGCCAATCTATGGCATGGAATTTTTTAATCCAAGAAAGGGGCCGCAAGTCACAACCAACAAGGCTCATCACACACCCCTGCCGAAATGGACGACCATTGAAGAAAGAAATAGTCATACACAACCCCGCGGAGAAACTCAGCCTCACATCACACCTTCAGAAGAGAGGCGCGCTCGCCTTCGTCCACAAGACCAGGGTATGGTTCCAACCAAGCGAGGATGGGCTTTCATTACCGGCCACAACGAAAAAGGGAAAACTGTATATCAACGTCGCTGTTAGAAATTAACAGGAGATACTACCACACAATCTCCCCGCCAAATATAATGCCATCCTGGTGACGAGCCACGAGAGGAGATACCTGACGCACTACAAAAACTACAAGATGGCACCAATTCAACCATGGACGAGCTTGAAATTGTTAATATCGGGAATGAGGAATTTCCATGACCCATCTCCATAATCTAGACTCTACACACAGACGATCGAACAAAGTTGGTAGACCTCCTCAAGGAATATCAAGACGTGTTCGCATGGACGTACTTGGAGATGCCTGGCCTGGACAAGAAGCTGGTCACTCACCACTTACATGTGATATCCGGATCCAAATCGGTCAAGCATACCCCAAGACAATTCCGGCACGATGTTGAAGAACAAATTAAGGCAGAGGTTCAAAAGTTATTGGTGGCTGGTTTCATTAAACCAATCCATCACCCCACTTGGTTGGCAAACATAATTCCGGTAAAAAAAAAGAATGGTCAAATCAGGTGTTGTGTCGATTTTAGGGATCTAAATAAATGTTGCCCTAAAGATGATTTTCCGCTTTCCAACATCGACATGTTGGTAGATGCCACCAGTGGACATGGCATGTTTTCTTTTATGGACGGGTACATCGGTTATTACCAAATAAAGATGTACAACCATGATGCGATCAAGACGGCTTTTCCAACCCCTCTCGGAAACTTTTACTATACTCTGATGCCCTTCGGTCTGAAGAACGCTGGTGCCACATACCAATGCGCCATGACCACCATATTTCACGACATGATGCATAAGCAAGTTGAGGATTATGTAGATGACATAGTAGTCAAGTCAAAAACTCGTGCGGCCCACATAGGGATTCTATAACAGGTGTTCGAAAGATGCCGCGAATACAAGCTAAAAATTAATCCGTTAAAGTGTGCTTTAGGTGTCTCCTCGGGGAAGTTCCTAGGCTTCCAAGTAACCGCTGAAGGGATCAAAGTTGACCCAACCAAAATGCAAGCCATCCTCACAATGCCACCACCGCGGAACGTGAAGGAACTCCAGAGTTTCATGGGAAAAATAAACTACATCCGCCGCTTCATACTCGGATTGGATCAACTTATTGCTTCGTTCACCCCCTTACTAAAGAAAGAAGCAAGCTTTGTCTGGACCCCATTGCAACAGGAAGTGTTCCGGAAGATTCAACGAACGTTATCTTCCCCGACTGTCATGAGATCACCCATGCAAGGAAGACCGCTACACCTCTACACCGCTTTCAGTGACACTGCTGTCGGAGCTCTCCTCGCCCAAGAAGATTACAAAGGGATTGAATACCCCATATACTATTTCAGTCGTAATTTGAGAGATTCCGAACTCAGGTATCCCAAAGCATAAAAGGCATGCCTAGCCTTGGTCCACTCCATCCAGAAATTCAGGCACTACCTGTTGTCCAGTAAAGTGGTGCTGATATCCAAATCCGATCTTGTGAAGTTCCTCCTCTCAAAACCTACTCTGATAGGAAGACCAACCCAATGGATCCTCCAAATATCAGAATTCGACATAACATGTGCTTCCCCGAGGGCCATCAAAGGACAGGCAGTTGCAGATTTGTTGGCGGCATTTCCAGGAGAAAATGCTGTAACATTACGCGAAGACCTCCCTGGGGACTTTCAAGAAATCTTTTTCATCCAAGAGGAAACTTGGATATTGTTTTTCGATGGCTCCGCCACCCCTAACAATGGCACGGGAGGAGCCGGCATGGTTCTAGTATCCCAACTGGTGAAGTTTTCTCACACTCCTTCAAGCTAGACTTCCCCTGCACCAACAATTCAGCAGAGTATGAAGATTTCCTTATTGGTTTATCCTTGGCTAAACTAGCCGGAGCCACACGTCTGGAAATAAGAGGGGACTCTAAACTACTGGTCAACCAAGTAAACAGAGTATATGCACTAAAGAAGGTAACCTTAGCCCCATATAGAGTTGAAGCGCAAACACTACTGAACTACTTCGCCGATGCAACAGCAGCCCATATCGGGCGCGGCAGCAACCAACATGTAGACTGCCTAGCAACATTAGCATCGAAACTGTGATTTGAAGGCCCTGAGTTTCTCTGACGGTGAAAAGAAGGACCGTGGCTTCAATGTGGCTTTTACAGCCTGAAAAAGATAAAGTTGATGACTGGAGAACATCGATTATCCAAGATCTTAGAAGTTCACTCTCTCAAGGAAAGGTCGGCCTTAAAACTTTGCGTGATTTCTTCATGCTTCGAGGGGTACTCTATCATCGAAATCCAGACGGCTCTTTGTCAAGATACCTCAGAGAAGAGGTAGCACAACAACATCTCAATCGCATCCATGGTGAGGTATGTGTACAAACATTGGTGGTAACCCTTAATCATCGTTTACAACGCCTTGGCTATTATTGGCCGGAGATGGAGGTCCAAGCTCGGTTACTTCAAAGAACCTGTTCCAACTGTCAAGCGCCGCCGTATCAATTAGAAATTTTCAACATTGTCCATGCTGGGGACTGGCAGAAGCCACACATCAGTTACCTTCACGACGGGATACTCCCCACCAATGAGAAGGAGGCATCCAAGATAAAACAAAGGTCCAAGAGGTTCGTATTTCACGAAGGGATCTTATATCGTAAATGCTTTGAAAGGAGTCTTCTGTGATGTTTGAACGAGGTAGAGATCCCAATCATGCTGAAGGAGATGCACGAATGAGAACACCGAGGGAAGCGTAATTTATTTCTCTAAATACACGAGAAGTACTACTGGCCGACGATGGAGGACGACGCGGCTATTTTCGTACAGAGGTGAAAGGAATGTCATGTCCACGGGAACCTTATTCATGTACCAGCAACCACCCTGCATTCAATAAGCATTCCATGGCCCTTTTATAGCTAGGAACTCGACATCATTGAGAAGATCAACCCACCGTCCTCAAAACATCACGAGTATGTAATAACAGCAAATGAATACTTTTCCAAATGGGTCGAAGCCATAGATTTAGGTGGAACGAACGGAACCACGATTGCGACATTCATTAAGGAGTACATCATCTTCCGTTTTGGAATACCTAAACATATCATCACCGACAATGGCACCCTTTTCGTGAACAGGAAAGTATGAGAGCAGCTCCAGGAATACGGGATTAAACAAGTCTTCTCCACCGTATACTACCCTCAAGGGAACGGGCAGGCTGAAAGCACCAACAAAACTCTGATTCGAATCCTCAGTCGGACAGTGCACGATAATCCTCGAACATGGCATGAGCAATTTCCCATGGCACTTTGGGCGTATCGAACGTCACCAAGAAGTTCCACTGGGGTCTGTCCCTATTCTCTTGTTTATGGCGCAGACGTTATCCTCCCGGCGGAAATTAAAATCCCATCAGCTAGGATTACCGAAGCAAGCGGGGTATGATGGAATAAAGATGAATCCTTAAGTGCCAGGGTTGCGAAATTAGACACTATAGACTCCAGGAGAGCCAAAGAGGAAGAACACGCATGGGCATACAAAAACAGTGTTTCCAGAGTATACAACAAAACCGTGAAACCTCGAATTTTTCAAATAGGAGACTTGGTACTGAAGACTGCTAAGCACATCCAGCAAGACGCATCGGTACCAAAATTCTCCGAAAAATAGGAAGGTCCTTATATAGTCACGAAAGCATACAGCAGTGGGTATTACAAAGTCATTAAGGAAGACGGGGGAAAACTGGAAGCGGTCATCAACGGGAAATGGCTAAAGGCATATTACGCCTGAACGCCGCCTCACCCCACCGTATTACAAATACGGATAGCCAGGCATCTTTTCACTTTCTTCCATACCGTATTAAGTTTCTATTTTATTTGATTGAAGCAAATCAATAAAGTTATCTTGTTCTTTCAAAGAAAAAATATTTAAAAAAAATGCTCATAAAGAAAACTCAAAAATATCACAACCACATAACTCAGAAAAGCCCGTCCAAAAGGTGGTAATCTCTAGAAAGCATCATCTTCAAACGACTTTGATACCTCTCAGTCTTGGTCTTCAAATTTCGGATTGACTCTTCCACTTTCTGTGATTCCACGGCCAAGGCTTTCTTCTCTTTCAGAATAAATTTTGTAGCAGGGACCACGCCAGCAAGAATGCCAGCCCTGTCAACCTTCACAATTTCAAGACGATGCCGCAACCAACTAACATTGAACTTCAGAGATTCACAAGTAGACACCATGTTCTCCCACTTTTGAATAGCTGTTTCCGCGATGGCACGGATAGACATACTCTTCATTTCAACAACCATTGGCAGGAGATAATTCACAATAGAAACCAAAGCAGACGAACAATACTGTACCACGTTCCTGGTGGCAATATGGCCGTATATCTTCCATATTTTTGTGTAAAGAGTTACGAATTCTTTTCGCACAAGGAACCCACCAACGATCCGGTAGTTAGAAGAAAGGCACCTCATGCGGGTTCCAAAAAACAAGCCTGCATTGGGATACTCATGGCAAGAAATTCCTAAGTCAGCATTTTCCAGATCTGCAGCGGCTAGAAAGATCGAGCTCGAAGAAAAAGGGGTAACCAAGTCATCTTCATCGATGGTGGTAAAAAATGCTCCAAAAGGATACCTATACACAGAAGGAAAACTCCCATTATTCATCGGCAAATAAAGAAACGTATGTTGATTAATAAGAACATACCGGTATGACCTTCTTAACCCGACTGACTCGGATGGGGGAATTGTCACGAGAATCAAATCTGGCACGTTTGGCTGGAGAACCTGGTCGACTCGAGGAAGATTCTCTTCTGATCGACATGATGTAAGTTGGACTTGACGAGAATAAATCTTTGTTGAAAATTGGGAAGACGACACAACTTCACCAGGCATAAATATTATGGAAGCTTTAAAGGAAGAAGGAGAAATGCATACTGAAAAAGTGGAACATGCCGGAATCACGGCCGGGAGACCCGCCTCGAAAATAAAATTCCTCACCTTGCCACGGCCCCGTCCAAGCCCTCGCTCCATCATCGTGGCCCCACCACGCCTAGCCTCTCCTGCACGTTCCACCATGCCATTGTCGCGGCCAGGACCACGCCACCTCTTGGCCCCTCGAGCCAAGCTGTCCACTTGCGTTTCCTCCCAAGACCGCTCCCCCTTTGCCTTGGAGATGTTCGACCAGACCAAGCCTGTAACTTTCGCCTCACCACTCCACGGTATGCATTCCCAGTACAACTTATGCAGCGCCGCCAACACGGGAAGCCAAAACTCTCTTTACCACTCAAAATGGTTAGTCGGATTCTCCTGACCATCTTTGTAAAGATTTACACCTCGATTCCGTCCTTGTCGGTCACCATCATATGCTTACCTCGCAACAAGGCACCTGTTCCGACTTAATATTGATGGTTCTTTTTAGTTTAGGGTTAAAATCGTAAAACACTAAACCCTGGCAGACAGTGATGTCACGACATTTAAAGAAACAAGCATTTACTAGGCACATTTACTGAAACCTTTAATGTGTCTCTAAAATAATTACCGAGGTATATTTTTCAAATTAGTGTTACGACAAGCCAAACCCTAATTATCACGTATGCCAATGGCAAATCATGCCAGCCACACCAACCGCGCCAAAGCATGCCAACCATGCTATCCGCACCTCTGTTCCAATGGAAAATCATGCCATCCATACCAAATGCGCCAAAGCATGCCAACCATGCTTGCCGTACCTCTGTGCTAATAGAAAATCATGCCAGCCGCACCAACCGCGCCAAAGCATGCCAACCATGCTAGCCGCACCTCTGTGCCAATGGAAAATCATGCCATCCACACTGACCACGCCAAAGCATGCCAACCATGCTAGCCGCTCCTCTGTGCCAATGGAAAATCATGTCAGCGACACCGACCGCGCCAAATCATGCTAGCCGCACCTTTGTGCCAATGGAAAATCATGCCAGCCACAACGACCACGCCAAAGCATGCCAACCATGCTAGCCGCACCTCTGTGCCAATGGAAAATCATGCCATCCACACCGATCGCGCCATGCCAAACATATCTCGCCATGGTCCCTCATGCTGCGCCACCATGCTTGGCTTCCCCACGCGGCTACCAAAGCGAAGGCGTGCAACAATCAACGGTTTCCCTTCAATCCCAGGAGGGAATCCTGGCCGTCTAAGGTCACCTCACGACCTTTGGCCGAAAACCCTATCTTGGTCACGCACCTTGCCAAAGCTATCCACGCCATACGCCCAAGGCAAACCCTTGGCCCCACATGCCAAGCCAAACACCCTTCCATTGGCCCTAGCCATGCCATACACCCATGGAAAACCCTTGGCCCCATATTCCAAGCCAAACCAAACCTAGCCAAGCTAGCCGCGCCATGCCAAACGCACTCTGACTTGGCCCTAGCCACGCTAGTCACGTCATGCCAAGCCAAAACGCCCTTACCTTGGCCCTAGCCATGCCATACGTCCATGGAAAACCTTTGTCCCCACATGCCAAGCCAAACCAAACCTAGCCAAGCTAGCCGCGCCATGCCAAACGCACTATGCCTTGGCCCTATCCATGCTAGTCACGTCATGCCAAGCCAAAATGCCATTACCTTAGCCCTATCCATGTCATACGCCCATGGAAAACCCTTGGCCCCACATGCTAAGCCTAACCACCCTATTGGCCCTCACTATGCGGCTACCAAAATGAAGGCGTGCAATAATCAACTGTTGTCCTTCAACCCAAGAGAAAATCCTAGCCATCCAAGGTTACCAGACGACACATGGTAAGATTTGGCCCAAAAACCTAAGTTTGGCCACGCCAAACCATGCCGACGGCATGTCAACCTAGTCGCGCAACCACATTGGCCCTCACTACGCGGCTACCAAAACAAAGGCGCGTATTGATCAACAATTGCCCCTCCTCTCAAGATGCAAGATCTCGACCGTCGAAGGTCACCAGGCTAGCAAGTTTCCCTAGCTTGACTTGCCAAGCCACAACAACATGCTCCATGTTTTCCAAAAACATTCGAGACATCAACACAAACTGGGGGATGCTCATTAGGGTTTTGGTTTGGTGGTCTATAGAGTACGGCATACACAAATGCCCGTTTCAAGGTAGTGTAATTAGACTAAGGCGGTTAGTAAATGAAAGACACAACGGTGAAACGCTCCTTCATTATGGGACATCAATTCCATCAAATCCCATCAATACCAGGCGTTACCACCTCTTCCCATTTAACTCATCCGTTTTCTTTTCTTAAGAGGCCAGAGTACGTTTCTTTTTGGACTTGTATAAGTAGGCTTACCTATTTCCACCAGAGAGACGAGTTCTTGGTCAGGGAAAATACCACACTCAGAAAGACAACTCTTGTTAGCTTTCTCAAAGCTCTCACCTTCTGATACAATTCAAGCACTGCTCTTCTAGAATTATTCTGGCCTCAACACTCTCTTCGCTTCCCTCCCTAAACCAACCCTTCTCCTCCACTTTGTGACCGAAGCAAGTCTGGAACGGCCATTTCTTGGTTTAGGCCGGACTTGTACAGATTGATATCTCGAATCTGAAAGTACTCCTTCTTTTATCTTGCAGTACATTGTTTAGGGTTTAAATTGTTTCTCACTGTCACACCTGCAATTACCAAAATCAGCAGAAACCATTTTCACCTATAAACAATACCATACGTGGAAATTCTCTTTTCCCATAACAATTAATATTGACAGCAAACATTACAAGTTCTTTCCAAATCATGGAAAGATTAACAGAATCAACAGAATTAACATAATGCAATTTAAACAAAGCATTGAATGCACGAACATACAATGCATGAGTTTGTTAAGCATGAACTTTTGTATAAACAACAATAATGGTTACAAAAGAGTAAAATGTATTCCCACTTTTTTTTATGACAGGCCACGCCTACCTCGAGATCCACGATCCACTAGTTCATCCTTTGAATCGATCATTGTTAATACAGACTAACTGTTAATCATACAAGAACTCTAAGAATCTAACCAAAATGGCTCACACAAGAATCATACAAGTCTATCTAATGGTTCTAAGTCCATTTATGGTTCTACACCTTTTATTATCTTTCCTTTGTATAACTAAGAGTTTACTAATCAAATTAGATTGATTCTCTAGTCCATAGCTAAGTCATGTGAGTATCTACAACTTTGTAGAAGAAACTAAAGTCTAATTCGGACCATGAGAGGTCCAAATCATCTAATTAAGAAAACTGCCCTAAGCCCAAGTCCACCAAAGTCAACTAACAGTCAACGTCCAAGGTCATGTCAAAGTTCAGGGTCAAATAGTCAAAGTCTAAATCGGTCAACTGGGTCAAACAGGAATCGGTCTGGGTCAACTCAGTCAACAAGACTGATTCAGGTAAATCAGATTCACTTTTGACTCAGTCATTTTAACTGAGTCAGCTGACTGGGATGACTAAGGGTAAAGCTAGGCCATAACACATGCCAAAACACAACTCTTACATCACTAACTCACTAATCTAATTCTAACCTGCATCTCAGTACAATTTTAATCATTTCAATAGAAATTCATTTAATCATTCAATAACTTCAAATTTCATTTATAATACAAACTAAGATTACCTGCAAATGCAGTAGTAGAAGGCTTCAAAGAGACTATCGAACTATCATTCTACACATTATTCTTGTACAATTCCTATTTTCCCAACCCAAGACACAACAATACTCTTCACCACCAGTTATATCTTCTCAGACAAAACTCATTTCATTCCCATCACAGGCTGTCTCAACCTGTAACTCCATTAAACCCGTAAAAACCCACCATTTTATTACAACACCACCAACATCATTATTTCTTTTTCCATTTCACTAACCCCTGCAATCCTAACTACTACCTCCACTGGACTGCAACTATTTCACAATACCATCAAACTTCACTTTAACATCCCATTCAAACCAACTTTACATCTCTTCCCTGCAATTTCTACCAACCCCAAATTATAATCTCAACCCCGGTATTACCTAAACAACCCCAACCCTATCTTCTCCACTCAAAAGAACTCATCTACATCATTTTCTGGTCACTGAACACTAATTATAAACCACCTACAATATTAGTTCAACTTCAACATCATTACCATTTCAAGTAACCTCAACCATTAGCACACCACCAACATACACATTCATTCTGCAATCCAATTCTCAACACAACCATCATAAACTTCATACATAAGCTCAACAATGAAATTGAATAGTTTTCTTAAATTGACTCAGAAAGACAATTACCTCATATATTTGCATCTTGTTTGAACCTTACCACTGAACTCATCTTCTTTAAATTGAATTCATAGCTTCAATAAAAAACATGAACCCTGATTCCTAAATTTTCTAAGAACCCTAATTCTACCAATCTCTAAATCGATCTTCTATGTAACCAAATCCCTAAATTAAAGCTATAACAACCTTCTTCACATCGTGTTCCAACACCCATCCTTTAATTCTTCTTAATTATCACTTAAATCGAACTCTAAAAGAATTCGCAGAAACCCTAGTTTCTTTGATTCTTCAATTCATCTTCAAAAAAGCCTCATATCATCAATACAGTATTAACCCATTCGATCTTCATCCCTTATCAACTAGAAATCATCATTATTATATCCATACAAATCTAGCTTTAAATCCAGAAACCCTAACTCACTGAATATCTCTGAACATCTCTTCTTATGAATATAATTCAATCACACAATTATCTTCACACACCTATAAAGAACAACCCCATCTTGTAACTTCTCTTTATTTACTCTTAATCGAACTCCAAATCAAATTCCAGAAACTCTAATTCTAATTCTTTATTTTTCTCCAATCTCTCATTTCTTCGACTTCTCTCGACCAAATAACATCAACACCACCACCATCGCTCAAACTTCATCCACCACACAAATTAATCAACTAATTCACTTCATTAAATCTCACGGACTCTCAAAAGAAGAAGAACATAGAACAGGAGAGCAAAAGAAGAAAGACGAGAAGAAAGAAGAAGAAAGAAAACATGAGTTATCTACTCGATCGATTGGGGATAAGGCCGGCCGACTTTGCTAAATGCACCCGAAAACTTGATACGGGCAGCCAAGGCGGCTTAAGTCAAAATGGTTAATATGTCCTTCATACAAAACTGATAACATCTCCTTCATTCGATATCCGAGTGACGCGTTCGAGTAGTATATTCCGCACAACATTTTGAGAGCAATTCGATGATACTAATTTCGAACCTAGATCGTTGTTAGATTAATTTCTATTAATTAACATTCGTGTTAAACTAATCGAGTTATTTTCGGCTAATTGGACACTTGACTGGTCTAATAACGTTGATGAGATTGAGGGTCTTTATATTCTCCCCACCTTATTCATTTTAGTCCTCGAAAATCAAATTATCTTTATGGTCTTCAAAAACTCCCCACCTTATAGAATAATCTTATCTCTTGTCTAAGCGCAAAACAACATAAAACAAAGCACAACCTAAATGGCTTTCTACAACTAAAATTTGTGGCTCTAGGTTCAACTATGCTGATTTAAGTCCTACCAAAAAGGGAAGTCTAAGTTTCTTACTCTAATTTATATTTCAAAAAGATAATAGTTCTAATTACGAGAGAAGATATTCTATAATATTTTAAATAAAACTCGAGATCTATTAGTTCACTATCAGAAGCAAGTTTCCCTTCAATGCCTAGTGATACAAGAATGCAGTTGCCCTGTCTAGGTTCGCGACGCCTGACAATGCCTACCTACGTAACAAGTATCACAGGAACACATAAGAATCACCAACCTCACTATTCCCCAGTACTGGATTAATTAAGTGTTAACTCAATATGACTAATTAGTCTCTAAATTCTATTGTAACTGATTTAACTTAAAAGTTGTACTTCATAAATTATGTACATAATCCACCACATTTTAACCAATTTAATTATCAATTTTTTTTTTGTTTATCATTATTATTTATTTATTTTATCAACATAGGTAATCCCAATTCGATTTTACGTCAATTTATAAAATCTGATATTTTTAACTTTGTTGTAATACCAGATATATAATTTTTAGGTCCACGTACTGTTTAAGAATAACTTAATGTTATAACCATTACTCAAATGTCCTTTCCAATGTATTCATTTGTTTATCTCATTATGTGACTTGGTATAAATAAATAACTACTGACCAGTTTTCATACCCGTTTGGTATTAATATTTCATTACCATTATTACATTATTTCTTATTTCTTAGACCGATACCAGTTAAATCGTAATTAGTCATAGTGCCAAATTTACTTTAATTATTAATACTAAATTTGATTTGATCTAACTTTACTTCCTTAAATTTATATTATTGCTAAGTAATCTTTAAGTTATACTCCCTTCGTCCAACTTTACTTGCCAAAATTGTGTTTTTTTTAGCAAATTTGTACCAAAAAATTGAAATATTTCCCACTAAAATTTTATAATTATCAAGACAGTAACAAAAACTAGGATATCAAAATTTGTATATTAAACAAACAATTTGGAAGAACAATGGTGTATGTGGAAGTAATTTGAATTTCTTTCAAGTTTTTGCAAAATCCAATTTTGACAAGTAAAATTGGATAGAGGGAGTACTATTAATAAAAATTACATTTTGCTAACACTATCCTATAATTATTATCCAAATGATATTTACAATAACTCTAAATTTTATAATAATTAGTATTACATAGTATTATTATTTGCTTATTTTACAAAAAAAAAATTGTCTTAATTATCTTATCATTTTCATTATTCTTGAGTTAATAGTCCAGTTGGTACACTAAGCCTTACTATTCTAAATACAACTCTACATTCACGTAAAGATTGATTTTATAGATTTTATAGATTCTATTTATTCAATTTAAATTTGTCTAATATATATTTGATAATTATTGACTTTGGTAACTTAATATGATTTAGATTTTGAGTCTGCATAAAAAAAATTTAATATATCTTAATAGTCTTTAGAGTTTGATATTAATAATAAGTATCTTGTTCATAGATAAATTTACTCTCCTTTAAGTCTAATTTTGTTCTAAGCATTCAAGTATTATAAATATCACTTCATGTGTATACTTTAGTGATTTAGTGAATCATTTATTGGACTAAAGATAATCTAGGTGTAAGATCGTTAACAAGTTTAGTCTCTATTTTATGCCTTATATGACCTCACGTTCTTAATCTTACCTAATAAGTCTTATATTATCTATTTGGTTTGAACCAAAACATATAATTCTAATTATTTTTTATTAGTTAACTTTCCAAAATTTAACCGTAAATAAACACTAATAAGTTTCCATCCTAATCATTATTTTATCGTTATATCTTTGTATATTTGTTAATGAGATTTTAATTTAAGTTTTGCTCAATATAATACTAATTTAAATTCTAACAGTTTAAGTTCGTCATTCTAATTTGTTTCCATTTCAAAAGATGACTGAATCTATTTACGAAGAAGAATCCTATTTGATATACAAATTTATTTTCTTTTAATTCTAATATTACACTAAGCATTTGAATACTATTATTACTACTTCAAGTATATTTGTTTCATTTCAAAGATTTATTGGATCATTTGTTAAACTAAAGATAATTTATGTACAAAATTACTAACAATTGAGTCTTTTTATTTTATATATTATATCCTCGCTTTCTTAAGTCTAACATTTAATAACTATCATTTTAACTATCTAGTTAAGACGCAAAACATTTATCCTTAACTTGTAATTAATTTACTTCGTTAATAATAATTATTATTAGCCATTATTAGATATTTAATAATTATTTAATCATAATTATTATTTTCGTGTCTTTAATGAAATTTTAGTTAAGCTAAGTTCAATGTGATACTAAATGATAATGTTAATCATTACTTCATTAAAATTGTTATTACTTTGATTATCATCTATAATTACTATTATAATATTTTATTTTTAACGTTAATGGTTGAACTATTTTTCTAACTACTCTTACAAATATTATTTAGTCCCAAAAATATTATTAACATTTATGTAATTATAGTTTGTTTACTCTTCATAAGTCAATGTGTTCAGTAAATTTCCATGTGATTTACGAGTTTTATCAATACTACTAATCTTACTATTATTATAGTATTCAATTATTTATGTGTTAATACTTTTTAGATTAATTATTCTCAACTCAAAGCCTTATTAGCTAAAGTTATTAGTGTACCCTACAATTTTTACTTCATTACATAAACAAACAAACAAATCAATCAACCAAATAATTCTTTTAATTATTAATAGCTTTTAGTGATTAAGATTTATCTCACAACCCAACCAGTTCTAAACTAATCTAGTTCACTTACTGACACTGGTTATTTCTATTGTTTCCCATATAAGATCTAATAGTGAGCTCTGATACCAATACTGTAGCGCCCTCTAAGCTAGCAGCTGACTAATCTAAGAGATTAACTAAATAAAGAGGCACGAAGAATCTAAATCGTTTACTTAAACATTCAATTTAGAAATCTACTACAAAAACACCTAAAACTAACCCCCGCTCAGAAATATATATACAAGAACTCCTATCAAATTATACATATATAATAGTCATTTGGTTACAAATAAAATATACAACATAATAAACATAGCAGAAGTCAACCAACTAACGAAATCAACCCTTGAAGCTTTTGCTGCGCAACTCTGATCTGTCTTTGAAACTGAAAGTGGGAATGGGAATGGGTGAGCACATCATCCCTAAAAGGGGTGCCCAGTAGGAATAACATTTGACTTTTAAGTAATCATATGCAATATTTGGAAAACAATACATGTTTTTCGAAACATTAAACAGCGACCAAGACACTGAAATAAACAAATATGTATATGGACAAACTCCTTCTTCAAACAATGTATAATGTTCGTGCTAACCACACTCAGTACTATTGATATCACCAAGACCATGATGACCCACTCTAAACAATAAAAACTGAATTCATGTAGGTATAAATGTGAATGAGCGTATCATATATACCATACGTGGAAATTCTCATTTCCCATAACAATTCATATTGACAGCAAACATTATAAGTTCTTTCCAAATCGTGGAAAGATTAACAAAATCAACAGAATTGACATAATGCAATTTAAATAAAGCATGGAATGCACGAACAGACAATGCATGAGTTTGTTAAGCATACACTTTTGTAAAAACAACAATAATGGTTACAAAAGAGTAAAATGTATAACCACCTTTTTTTAATGACAGGCCACGCCTACCTTGAGATCCATGATCCACTAGTTCATCCTTTGAATCTATCATTGTTAATACAGACTAACTGTTAATCACACAAGAACTCTAAGAATCTATCCAAAATGGCTCACACAAGAATCATACAATTCTATCTAATGGTTCTAAGTCCATTTATGGTTCTACACCTTTTATTATCTATCCTTTGCATAACTAAGAGTTTACTAATCCAATTAGATTGATTCTCTAGTCCATAGCTAAGTCATGTGAGTATCTACAACTTTGTAGAAGAAACCTGTAGTACCAGAATATCGCCACAAAGATATTCTCATAGTAAGAACAACGCTTTCACGAGAAGGTCAAATATTCCTATAAGTATAAATGACATTATTCACGAGAGTGTCGTGAGGATTCTTCAGCAACATTTGGCGAGCATCACGGGGAAGCATCATAGTAGTTGACGATTGAAGAGGCATGTTATGAGAGTGTTGTTTCACGAGGATTACAAAAGTTGGCGAAGATTAATATTGCAAATACCACGATGAGATCGCAGAATATATCCTAAAGAAGGGGAAAACTTAGCTGTCACCCACTATGTAATTTCCTATATAAAGGGTTCAAGTAAGTCCAGATGATGATGATGTATTTTTTAGAGTTGAGAAAATCTTGAGGAGAGAGAAACTCCAGAAAGGAAAGTTGTAATTCTGAGTTTGAATATTTTATGTAAACATTTCTGAGATCTAAATAATAAAAGTGTCGTTTAATTCTTTAATCTTCAACTAGTTTCACTTAGATTTTTATAGGATCTTAATAGGGGTGTAGTGTGGGAAATCCTGCTACTACATTTTGGCGCCGACTAAGGGGATTCAAGATCCAAAATCTCTAATAAAAAATTTGAAGATTTGGAGAAATTGAAGAAATGGCTGGAAGAAGGAGAAGAAATACATCAGAACCACCAACAACAGTGAGAAGAAGTAAAAGACTTGCAGGTGAAGAAACAAGTGTATTAAGAGAATATTCAAGGATGAGAATTAGGAGGAATAGAACAAGGAATGAAAGGGAAAATTCAATTCAACAACCAAACCAATCAACATCGGTACAAAATGGAAGAGTGGATTATGATAGAGTAAGCGTGCATACATGGAGATCAGATTCAATGAGAGAAGAAACAAATCGACAATTAAGATAAGAAAATGGAGTAGGAAGAAATCAGGAGGTAGAAGAAGGGTCGATTCATCAAGATGAAGATGAAACAGCATAGGAATTAGGGCAAAGAATACAGGAAGAAAGAAGGTTAGAGGCGGTGGAACGTGCAAATTTAACAAGACAAAATCATGAGTTGAGAATGGAGAATTTAAGGTTACAAAGAAGAAGATCAAGAAGTACTACTAGATCAAGTTCAAGATCATTTAGAGAAATACCAAGGAGAAATTCTCCCATAAGAAATAATGGAGAAAATGTACAAGAAGAAACTGAAAATCCAAATAGAGGACAATGTCAGAGAGAAGAGAGAGTAAATAATGATTGTAACGATCCACAAGGAGAAACTTTAAATGGAAGACGAAATATTTAAAATCAAAGAAATGAAGGAAATCAAGATGGTGAAGAAAATCACGAAGAAGGTAGAAGAGTATTACATGGCCGAGAGCACGTCAGAAATCAAAGAATTATTGAGAATGAAATAGAGAGACATTATGCTGAACAGGCACGCCTAGCTTGCAAGAGAGAAAGACTGAGGGCAGAAATGGAAGAACAGGAGTTTCAAGAAGCAATAAGGCAAAACAATCATGATAATCGAGAAAGAAGACGTATACAAAATCGCGAAAATGGCAATATTCTGGAAGAATATGACAGAATACAGAGAAGGATAGAAAGACAACAAAGAGAATTGGTGAGAAATGAAGAAGTTGGTGGAGAAGAAATTAGGAGACAAAATGAAGAGGAAAATCGCAGAAGAAGAGAAAGTGCGTTAAAAAGACAAATAGAACAAAGCCCAACTGCAAATGAGCAAATTTTGAGGGAATTAGCATAAATGAGAGGGATGATAAATAATAGAAGAGAAGGTGGAAGAAGGCAACTTGATGAAGCAATCAAAGAAGCATCTAGAACTCCCTTCACACAGGAAGTACAACTAAGAGGAATTCCTCCAAAATGCAATTTGCCAGCACTAAACAGTATTTTCGATGGGACTACTTGTGTTATTCAACATGTTAAAGCTTATGTTAGGTGTATGCTGCAGTGGGAGAATCATGATGTTGTTTTATGCAAGTACTTTGCATCCAGTTTGACTGGCGAGGCGCTAAAATGGTTTAAGGGATTGCCGAAAAATACTATTACTTCTTTTGATCACTTACAAGCTACATTTTTGGGTGCATACATAAGAAAAATCTCTTCACGACCAGGTATCGAAGATGTGTTTGGATTAAAACAGAGAATTGGTGAGAGTCTAAAACATCTAACCATAATATGGAAGACAATGTGTAGTGAGATGACGGGAAGATTAGATGAGAGATATCTTATTTTATCCTTTATTAATGCAATGTTTGCGACCAATTTGCTCTACATACAAATTTTCAGAATAAAAAACACTATCACAATGACTGAACTAAGATAACTACAAGAAGAGTACATTGCTTTGGAAGAAAAACAAAATTAAATGGAGTCATACCCAATTGCAAACACCAGTTCTGTAGTGGCTAATGGAGGTTTGCTTCCCAAAATGATTAATAACGTGGCGAGCACCTCGCAAGTTCAAGCAGAGAAAGTGGCGAATAATGACAAACAAAAGCTAGTGGCTATGGGAAGTCGTGATCAAGAAGAATTTGAAAGAGAGCAGAATTATTACAATCGTGGAGGAAATAGTCAAATCCAAAGGCTTGACCAACCTCAAGAAACTTATGGTGGACAAAAGCAAAATAATTTCAGAAATCAGGGGAACATGAGAACCATATGGGAGGAGATTAAGATGCCACCCTTGAATGCTAGTGTAGAAAAAATCTGGGAAGCTATCATTTTAATGGAAAATATACCCTCGCCATGGAACATGGGGAAGAAACCACATCCTAACACTCGTAATCAAGAATTCTGTCCTTATCACCATTTTCATGGGCATTCGATAAATAATTGCAGAAATGTAAAAAGAATAATCTTAAGAATGATCGATCAGGGGAAGCTAAATCATTTTCTAAAAGGGCATCAACAATAGCAACAATTTCCACCACCACCAGACGATCGCAGAATGACTAATGTAAAAGGAGCAGAAACTTTTGTTATAGAAGTTGGAACTAGAGCAAAGAATTTATTTTGTAATTCTATTGTGCATTCTTTCAGAACCATCGAAGATTTCCACGATAATGTCTAAAGTAGAGTCTTCGCCAGAGATATGGATGGAAAAGAAATAATGAATATAACAAGAATCTCGCCATTAGAAGAGTGGCAGAAACAAGTCCTTTCTTTTACAGCACAAGAAGTACCAGAGCCTGGCGAGCTGCATGATAACCCATTGGTGGTAAGATTGGAAATAAAACCAGAACAAGTAGAAGAAGAAGGTAAAGAAAACAATAACGAAATGGAGGA
The DNA here is from genome assembly GCA_023529315.1 of Papaver bracteatum. Taxonomy (NCBI): domain Eukaryota; kingdom Viridiplantae; phylum Streptophyta; class Magnoliopsida; order Ranunculales; family Papaveraceae; genus Papaver; species Papaver bracteatum. The sequence goes on from JAJJWX010000185.1 coordinate 60,467, forward strand.
GTCTTGGGCCATTGATAGAATCCTAATTGATACTGGCAGTTCCGTAGATATCCTGTTCTACCACACCTACAAAACCATGGGTGGGAAAGATGAAGATTTGATACCATCGACATACAGAATCTATGGTTTTAATGGAACTGCTAACAAGCCTAAAGGGGAGACCACAATGAGAATTCCGTTAAGAGGAATAACTTCCAAGATTTTATTCTGTGTTGTCGATATTGAATCACCATATAACGCCTTAATTGGTCGACCTTGGCTACACAGGATATTGGGTGTTGCATCTACCTTTCATCAGTGCATTAAATTCCCTCATCCAAATGGTGTTGGAGTAATAAAAGGAGATTGGGGAGAAAGTAAGAAATTTTATGAGATAGATATCAAGTCTTGTGAGGAAAGAGTAGGGAAGAACAACAATTGGAAATACAGAATTAAGCAACAACAGAGAAGTGACAAATTAATGGTTGATTCAATAGAAAAGCATGAAGAAATAACTAACGAGTCCCTCGCAGAAATCAAGCAAAAAATAAAACGCAGCAAAGGTACAGGTATGAAAAGCATAAAAGGAGGAAATGACAAGCAACTTGCGGGAAAACACTAAGTAAAAGAACAAATGATAAGGAAGATGAGAAGAATAAAGTGATAGAAAGATGAAATATGACGAGCAGATCGCTAGAAGTAGAAAGGTAAAGTTGTTTTTTATGTTGAGTGAAGAAAATGAAATTGAAAAGTTGAAAAAAGAAAAAGAAAAGAAATTATTGAGATTTAAAGCTCGCAAGAAATTTTAAGAAACGCGAATGAAATTTCGCATAGATTAAGAGAATGGGACAAACCTTTATGGCGTGCAACTTAGTTCGCGAGTACAATTTCGTAAGAAGCAAATGTAAGACCTACAAGCACGTCATAAAGGGGGTATCTCTTTATATGATTCAGGGATAAGGTTATACCACTACTGGAACCTGAGTCATACAGATGTAGGGGTTAAAGAAAACCTATCCGGGAGAGAGATCTTGGATTTCCAACTTTATAAGGTTATACCCTGGTTGGACGACTGAGAGTCTCTTCAAAGAAGTGCAGAGTATGATCAAGGCGCTGAGGTACACGGTTTAACCAAGGGTGCCCGGGACGGACGAACCTACCATGGCCATCTTTGGTAAGTCTTGGCTACAATGCACTTGGCCTGAAGAAAACCCCACCTAGGGTGCAGTCTTGTAACTATAAGCCATAAAGGACAAGGGGCTGCGAAAACAACTGGTTGTTGGTAAATCTGGATGGGAGGAGCTAGTCTTGTATGGCCTATGTGCACTCCTTGAAGGGGCAACTAGGGGGAAGATAAGGGTGGCACCCTCCATTAGGGAGCTGATAAGTGTCTTAAGACGGCAATGTCATGGGGCTCTAAGATCGCAAGATCATTTAGGCATGTCATATTATCGCGTAAATTATACAGAGGCAAAAATCCATAAGAGAAAAAAGTTAAGATGAGGTCAAGGGGTTTTTACATGCAAATGTAAATACGTCCTGCGATTTCATCGCAAGACGGCAATGTCACGAGGATTTGTTTTCGCGAGAAAACTTAGGCTCGTTATATTGTCGCAATACAATAAAGAAATGCAGATAAGACAAGATCAATGGGTCAATACATGAAAATGTAAAGACGTCCTGCGATCTTGTCGCGGAGAGAATACTATGGCAAAGTAAGACCTTTAAGTAGGAAGGCATGATAAGACCATAAAATCGCAAAAATATCAGGGTTTGCGACAATATCGCGGAAATTATGAAATTCGTCAAAATATTCGTTTATTAACTTTCTCATATTGCAGATGAATAATAGAGGCAAGTATGGGAATGAATAGAATGATAAAGATTATTATTCATCACTATATGAGAAATTTATATGGATATTAAGGCACAGATAATTAGCAGATGCAAACTATATTGACCAAATTATATTGCAAAAAAGAGGTTGTTCTTTCATTCATACGGATAAGGGGGCAAAGAAATTTACACATTAAATTGAAGAAAGTTGCAGCAAATTGAAGAAACTCGCGATTAATTACATCAAAGAAAGAAGTTAGACAAATACATTGTTTCACTTATCAACATTGTTATCTTTATCAGATTCTTCTTCTTCACCAGATTTCTCTTCTTCATTATTTTTGTTGGGTTCTTCATCATCGCCAGAATTTGTTTCTTCGTCATTATTCTCTTCTTCACCTTCGTCAAAATCTTCATCAGTATCAGAGATATCAAGATCTTGAACCATTGATGGTATTGCATTTGCAAGATCAGGATACAGAGAATGAGGAATTCCATGATCATCACAAACCTGCCTAGTAGTATTATTACGAGTAATGAGGAGGGATCTGTTAAAATTTGCAGAAGTAATCCCAAATTGAGATTTTAATCGTGAGTATTTATTTTTGCGAGAAGTAAGATCGTTCGCGAGTTGATGATTAATATCTTCTAGTTCTCTCATCCTTACACGGCATCTGTCTTTAGAATCTGCGAGAATAAGGCATCGATAAGATAGAAGTTATAAGAAAGAATAATAAAAAGCAAAAGGTTAATAGAGTAGAGTGGTTAACAACCTTCTTTTTCAGAAATCAAGTCCCTAATTAAGGATGATTGATCAGCATGAAGACTAGCATCTATACCTAAATTATTCCTAGCATTATCAAGAACATGTGCTGCCCAAGAATACTCATCATCGCTAGTAATAAGAAGGCGAGAGCGAACTTGAGTTTCTCTTGCAAGAAGATATTTATTTTCGCAGAAGAGTTTATCTCTTTCCTTTTGAACTTCGAGGAGAATTTTATGGAAATCTGCTAGAGTTTCGCTGCCGTTTCTAATTGCTTGATCTTTCTCGTCAACAAGATCACTAATTCTACTTCTTAATCCATTGACCACTTCTTTTGATTCATGATAAAGATGCTTAAATTTATTAGATAATCCTAAATTGTGTCTGTGTTCAATGGTCAGGAGATTAAACTTAAATTTAAGTTCCTCTATAGAGAGGGATTTAATTTGTTCGTCAGCAAAATTACTTAAGGAATTATTAAGGCGAGCAAGAAGAGTATTATCATCTACAGGTTCGGGAAAGGTTTGAAGGAACGTAGCTTCGTCAGTTAGACCATAAACATCTGCAAAAATGATTGCTTGGATAAGCTATATAAAAGAAAAAATAAAAAATCTAAAAGAAAGAAAAAGTAAATCATACCATAAAGTTGTTTGTTGGCATTGTTAAGATCCAAAATCTTCTGTTTATCAACTGAAGCTTCAATTTCCAACAGTTTATTTTTCTCACGAAGCACAGCAATTTTAGCCTCTAGTTTCTCTTTATCTTGGAGAAGGTTAACAACCTTTTTCTTATATGAAGCACATTTATTATCTAAATCAGTAGCAGTAGCAAAAGAAACTCTCCCAACCTGCAACAGAGTTTTATAAGTACAAAATATTTGACGAGAGAAATCTGGCAATTTAAGAAACAACTAAGAAAACATACCAGAATACCAAGTGCATTTAAGAATCTTGAAGTTAGAGTTCCAGAAATTCCACGAAGAGAATTATTATCAGATAAGATTGGAGCATCGCACACTTTGACGAGCGCTTGAGCTAGCCCATTAAGAGTCTCATCGCCATACTCATTCACAGTTCCACGAGAAGAATCTCCAAAAATCATGGACAGTTGGGTCATGGAAGAATCAGAGGAAGAAGAATTTTTCACAGAAGGAACTTATCTAATATCGTCAAATTCTTCGATAAATTCATCATTAGATTTATTACTAACGATTGAATCCAATTGGGTATGTTGAGAAGAAGAATGCTAAGTTTTATTTTTCTTCAAAGGAGGCTCGCTGGGTTCTTTATCACGAGGGGCAGAGCGTCTTCCTTCACTTGAAGCAGTAGATTTCCCTTTACGATTAGTTGAAGGTTTCTCCTTAGGTTTTGGCTCTAAAGGTGGTAATTCTTCAATTACCTACAAACACAGATAAAGATAAGAAATAGGGGCAACAATATATTGTTAATTAATAAAGGAATATTTCTTACTTCATCTGTGAAAGATCTAAGAGCTAGAAGAGTGTTGGGTTTCCTATATTTCTGGTAATTAAGCTTCATTTTGGCAACCTGCAAGATAATGGAAAAGTTAGCGAGAGTGTGAAGGAATAAATAATAATAGCATAAAAAGATGAGAGAATATACATCGGAAGACCTATCAGGACAGTTGAAAGTCCATGGTTCATAGTGAGAGAGATTCGCAGGAAGTTGGAGAGAACCGGATATATAAGGACCTTTAAGGCATAAGGGAAAAATAAACCACTTATCGTCATTAGAATGACGAGGGACATCATTTGTATTGGTATGAAAATCAATGTCTTGCATAAGATCATTTTCAGCAGCGACCTTCCTTTTATGCAAACGAACACCCCAACAGGTACTATCCCTTATCATGGGGAGTAATTGGTAATTTCGAAAGAAATTATCTACAGTATACTTTGCAGGGATAAGCGAAATATGTTTATATTTAAGACTTTTATGTTCTTAGGAATATTGGGATCCTTTGCCAGCACCACGAGAGGCATATTCCAGTAATAATCTAATACAATCCCCGCCAAGTTGATACACCGCTCGTGAAAATATCTTATCAGAAATTATTTGGTAAAAGAGTGGAAGTTCAGGGTTGTAGAGAGGAGGTGGAAGACCAGCTTCAAGTTGACCTAATGAAACTATAATTTTTTCACGAGAACACTGGAAGTTGGAAAATAATTCAAGAGAAAGAACATATTTCGGACTTTGATCTTGGATTAAAGATAAGTCAAATCCTTGATTTTTAAGTTTTTCTTGCATCAAATTGAAAGCAATAAGATTTTTAGCACCAGCAGCAACCATTTTGAGAGAATGGGAATGAAAGGAGATTGAAAAAATGGCGAAAGATATTAGATGCGCGATTTGCGGGAAAGCAATGAAATTTGCAGAGAAGAAGAAGGAAAGAGAATGAGAAGAAAGAAAAAGAGAAGAATGAGAGAAGATATTTATAGCAGAAGAAGTTTCTCGAGAAAATAAAATAGTTAATACAATGAAAGGACGTGAATGGTCAAATAACAGCGGTTTAAGATGACGTGTCGAAAAAATATATGGGTGATAAAATTATATGAAGACAGCTGGTGAAAGGTTTAGAGACGTGTCAGAATAAAGGTGGAGGTGAAAAGATAGGAGATTACGACAATTTATTCTCACGATCTTCTCTTCTTCGCAGAAAATACATGAGAAGAGGCAAGATGTAGTACCAGAATATCGCCACAACGATATTCTTGTAGTAAGAACAACGCTTTCACGAGAAGGTCAAATATTCCTATAAGTATAAATGACATTATTCACGAGAGTGTCATGAGGATTCTTCAGCAACATTTGGCGAGCATCACGAGGAAGCATCATAGTAGTTGATGATTGAAGAGACATGTGATGAGAGTGTTGTTTCACGAGGATTACAAAAGTTGGCGAAGATTAATATTGCAAATACCACGATGAGATCGCAGAATATATCCGAAAGAAGTGGAAAACTTAGTTGTCACCCACTATGTAATTTCCTATATAAAGGGTTCAAGTAAGTCCAGATGATGATGATGTATTTTTTAGAGTTGAGAAAATCTTAAGGAGAGAGAAACTCCAGAAAGGAAAGTTGTAATTTTGAGTTTGAATATTTTCTGTAAACATTTCTGAGATCTAAATAATAAAAGTGTCGTTTAATTCTTTAATCTTCAACTAGTTTCACTTAGATTTTTATAGGATCTTAATAGGGGTGTAGTGTGGGAAATCCTGCTACTACAAAACCAAAGTCTAATTCGGACCATGAGAGGTCCAAATCATCTAATTAAGAAAACTGCCCTAAGCCCAAGTCCACCAAAGTCAACTAACAGTCAACGTCCAAGGTCAGGTCAAAGTCCAGGGTCAAATAGTCAAAGTCTAAATCGGTTAACTGAGTCAAACAGGAATCGGTCTGGGTTAACTCAGTCAACAAGACTGATTCAGGTAAATCAGATTCACTTTTGACTCAGTCAGATTAACTGAGTCAGCTGACTAGGATGACTAAGGGTAAAGCTAGGCCATAACACAGGCCAAAACACAATTGTTACATCACTAACTTATTAATACAATTCTAACCTGCATCTCAGTACAATTTTAATCATTTCAATAGCAATTCATTTAATCATTCAATAACTCCAAACTTCATTTACAATACAAACTAAGATTACCTGCAAATGCAGTAGTAGTAGTATTCAAAGAGACTATCGAACTGCCATTCTACACATCATTTTTGTACAATTCCTACTTTCCCAACCCAAGATACAACAATACTCTACACCACCAGTTACATCTTCTCAGACAAAACTCACTTCATTCCCATCACAGACTGTCTCAACCTGCAACTCCATTAAACCCATAAAAACCCACTATTTTATTACAACACCACCAACATAATTATTTCTTTTTCCATTTCACTAACACCTGCAATCCTAACTACTACCACCACTGGACTGTAACTATTTCACAATACCATCAAACTTCACGTTAACATCCCATTCAAACAAACTTTACATCTCTTCCCTAAAATTTCACCAACCCCAAATTATAATCTCAACCCCAGTATTACCTAAACAACCCCAACCCTATCTTCTCCACTCAACATAACTCATCTTCATCATTTTCTGGTCACTAAACACTAATTCTAAACCACCTACAACATCAGTTCAACTTCAACATCATTACCATTTCAAGTAACCTCAACCGTTAGCACACCACCAACATTCACATTTATTCTGCAATCCAATTCTCAACACAACCATCATAAAGTTCATACACAAGCTCAACAATAAAATTGAATAGTTTTCTTAAATTGACTCAGGAAGAAAATTACCTCAGATATCTGCATCTTGTTTGAACCTTACCACTGAACTCATCTTCTTCAAATTGAATTCATATCTTCAATCAAAAACGTGAACCTTGATTCCCAAATTTGCTAAGAACCCTAATTCTACCAATCTATAAATCGATCCTCTCTGTAACCAAATCCCCAAATTAAAGCTATAACAATCTTCTTCACATCGTGTTGCAACACATATCCTTTAATTCTTCTTAATCATCACTTAAATCGAACTCTAAAAGAATTCACAGAAACCCTAGTTTCTTTGATTCTTCAATTCATCTTCAGAAAAGCCTTATATCATCAATACAGTATTAACCCATTCGATCATCATCCCTTATCAACTAGAAATCATCATTATTACATCCATGCAAATCTAGCTTCAAATCCAGAAACCCTAACTTACTGAATATCTCTGAACATCACTTCTTCTGAATCTAATTCAATCACACAAAAATCTTCACACACCAAAAAAGAACAAGCCCATCTTATAACTTATCTTTATTTACTCTTAATAGAACTCCAAATCAATTTACAGAAACTCTAATTCTAATTCTCAATTTTTCTCCAATCTCTCATTTCTTCGACTTCCCTCAACCAAATAACATCAACACCACCACCATCGCTCAAAATTCATCCACCATACGGATTAATCAACTAATTCACTCCATTAAATTTCACGGACTCTCAAAAAAAAAGAACATAGAAATAGGAGAGCAGAAGAAGAAAGAAAACATGAGTTATCTACTCGATCTATTGGGGATAAGGCCGGCCGACTTTGCAAAAGGCACCCGAAAACTTGATACAGGAAGCCAAGGCGGCTTAAGTCAAAATGGTTAATCTTTCCTTCATACAAAACTGATAATATCTCCTTCATCTGATATCCGAGTGATGCGTTCGAGTAGTCTATTCCGCACAACATTACGAGAGCAATTTGATGATACTAATTTCGAACCTAGATCGTTGTTAGATTAATTTCTATTAATTAACGTTCATCTTAAACTAATCGAGTTATTATCGGCTAATTGGATACTTGACTGGTCTAATAACATTGACGAGCTTGAGGGTCTTTACAGTACCAAAGACCAATATCCAAGTGTCAATCAATTTAAATCAATAACCAATAAGGTCAGATATTCTAATTGATTAAACAACGCACAACCTGTATTATTTCAATTACATAAAAATATAACGCGGAAAAAAAATAACACAGACACCAAAATTTTGTTAACGAGGAAACCGCAAATGCAGAAAAACCTCGGGACCTAGTCCATATTAAACATACATTGTATTAAGCCACTACAGACACTAGCCTACTCCAAATTAACTTCGGTCTGTACTGTAGTTGAACCCCAACCAATCTCACACTGATACAAGGTACAATTATGCTCCTATGCCTCTAATACCAGCAGGATACTGCGCACTAGATTCCCTTAGATGATCTCACCCACAACCAAGAGTTGCTACGACCCAAAGTCGAAGACTTTAGTAAAAAAAATTGTCTCACACAGGAAAGTATATAAGATAGATAAATTCGTCTCCCACGAGTAAACCTATGAGTTTTGTTCCGTTTTTTGATAAATCAAGGTGAACATGAACCAATCAATAAAACCAGACTTATATTCCCGAATAACAGCTCAGTTTTATCAATCACCTCACAATAGTCTTAATCGACGCAGCGAAAAAATATATTGTGGAATCACAAACGATGAGATGAAGATGTTTGTGATTACTTTTATATCATGCCTATCGGACAGATAAATCTCAATCCAATTATTACAATTGTACTCGTACGATAGAAGATGCAATATCAGATCACGCAACTACGATAAAAGTAGTATCGGTCCGGCTTCACAATCCGAATGAAGTATTTAAGTCGTTAACCTGTTTTTAGAAGAAGAAAACCAAAGGTTAAAGGAGAAACGACTTTATCTTAGCGAACTAGTATCACAAAGAATGTGTAGTGATTAGGTTTCCCAGTTGCTAGAGTTCTTCCTTATATAGTCTTTCACATCAGGGTTTGCAATCAATGTTAGCTTGGTAACAAAGCATTCAATATTCACCGTTAAATGAAAACCTGATTAGGTTCAAGCTAATATTTATCAACCGTTAGATCAAAAACTTAGCTTTTTAAATACACATGTACTTGACGATTTTGGGTTTGTATAACCGTACCCAAACTTGTACATTAGTTGGTTCAACACTATTTAACCAAATGGTTAGCCAAATGATAACTTCCATATCAACCATATTCTTCTTCACCATAACTAGTCCAAATGACTCAAATGAACTAGTTAGAGAGTTGTTCAATTGCTATGAGATCTTATGTACTACACAAGACAAAATTGAAGCAAAAACGATGTGATTCACTCGAACCAATTCATGAACTATAAAGCCACAGTTTGCAATAACATTCCTTAGTTAATTATGATAAGTTCACTAACATTGTTTTTAGACATAACCTACTCAAGTTCGCGGACTCAAGTCAACCGGTTTGGAGTTTACAAACTCAGCAAAAATTCTCAGGTCGAGAACTTCCGTCAGTTCGCGGACTGAGTTCGTGGACTGAAACTGAGCTACAACTCCAGCAGAAATTCTCGAGTTGAAGAACTATGCCAATTCGCGGACTGAGTTCGCGGACTGAGTTGAAGGATCACGTTCCGGTTTCACTTGATCAACAAAGTTCGCAAACTTCGGTTCAAGCAATAAGAACTTATACATATATATGTTACCACAACAATGTTTATATCATCCAATGGTTATATTGTCTAAACTCTCATTTCAATCATTGAAACATTCTCAGAGGACGTTATATAGTTGTTATTCACAAACTATTTTTCTTCAGAGCAATTTCCAAAATGATTGAAACATAACATGACTTTCATCACTATGTAAAGATGAACTTGGCTAAAGCGAAAGCTTTACCAACACATATTTCGATAAATAGATAAGCGAGATATACTCAGCTCAAAATGACATATGTGTATAATCTTAGCCTATATAGTAATACGACTTTTGTCTCAAGATAGGAGATATAGTATATAGACTTTTGAGTGATAGATAAGTTCAAGTCTCCACATACCTTTTAGTCGATGAAGATCCACTGTTTCCTTGAGTAGTCCTTCATCTTGTATGATGATCTCCATGGGGTTCTTGAGCTCAACTACACTTTTTATCCTAGTCTGAGACCTTAGCTATAGTATGCTAGAAATCAAGACTTCATAGTTTTGATCACTAACATTGACAAACATGCTTGAGATAGCAACGCATGCGAGTTCGACCGAGCAATGCTCTAACACAAGGTGAACAGGAACCAATCGATAACCCGAACTTATATTCTCGAAGAACAGCCTAGAATTATCAATCACCTCATAATAATCTTAAACTACAAGCGAAAAAATATATTGTGGAATCACAAACGATAATACGAAGATGTTTGTGATTTTTTTTTATCTTGCCTATCAGAGAAAATGATCCCAAGTCAATTATTTCAATTATACTCAATACGATAGAAACAACAAGATCAGATCATGAAACTATAGATAAAATAGTTGGGTTTGGCTTCACAATCCCAATGAAGTCTTCAAGTCATTACCTACAGGGTCTCGGTAGAAACATAAGGTTAAAGGAGAATCGACTCTAGATTATATAACTAGTATCACACATGAGGTGTGTGGATTAACTTTCCCAATTGCTAGAGTTCTCATTTATATAGTCTTCAAATCAGGGTTCGAAATCTAAGTTACCTTGGTAACAAAGCATTCAATATTCACCGTTAGATGAAAACCTGATTAGATTCAAGTTAATATCTTTCAACCGTTAGATCGGACTTAGCTTGTTATATAAAAATGAAATATATATCATTTAGGTTTGTGTAACAGTACCTAAATGTGTACAAGTCATTGGTTCAATAGTATTTAACCAAATGGTTAGCCATATGAGCACTTTCATATCAACCTTATTCATCTTCACCATAACTAGTTCAAATGACTCAAATGAACTAGTTTAGGAGTTGTTCAATTGCTTAGATCTCATAGAAGTATACAAGACACAATCGAAGAAAAATCGATTTTGATTCACTCGAATCGATTCATGAACTTTATAGACACGGTTTGCAAATATGCATTCATTAGTTTATATAAATTTAAGTTCACGAATAAACCAATTTTAGAAAGTAACACACTTAAGTATGCGTACTTAAGTAACCAGATTTGAGTTTGTTTTGGTTTCCAAACTCAGCAGAAATTCATGGACGTGAACCTTCTGCCAGTATTTGCATGGGTACACATACTTAGGTAACCGGATTGAGTTGGTTTTGATTTCCAAACTCAGCAGAAATTCACGGATGTGAACTTCTTCTAGTATGCGTACGGGTACGCATACTTACCCAGTCTCCATCAACTATTAAGTACACACACAAGTATGCATACAATTGGTTCTAGGTTTTGGACTTATACACTAATGCGCGAACACATTATATGCTTATATCCAAAGATGGTTACATGTTCTAAACTCTTTATTCCAATCATTGAAACATTCTTAGAGAATGTTAAATAGAGGTTATTCACACACTATTTTTCATTAAAGCAATTTTCAAGATATTGAAATAATCAACATGACTTTCGTCACTTGTAAAGATGAACTTAGCCAAAGAGAAAGCTTACCAACACATATTTCGAGAGCGAGATAAACTCGACTCGATTTGAAATAACAAATGTGTATAATCAAAGTTTATATAGCAATACGAATTTTGACTCAAGATAAGAGATAGAGTAGATAGACTTTTTGAGTGATAGATAAGTTCAAGTCTCCACATACCTTTTAGTCGATGAAGTTCCACCAGTTCCTTGAGTAGTTCTTCGTCTTTGTATGATGAACTCCCTAGAGTCTAGAGCTCAACTACACTTTCTATCCTAGTCCGAGATTTAGCTATAAGTAGACTAGAAATCAAGACTTATAGTTTTGAAAACTAAACTTGACAACAAGCATGAGACCGAGAAGTGCTCTAATAATCTCCCCATTTGTCAATTTTAGTGACAAAACTATCAATACATATGGAATACAAAAAATAAACTTTGAAGCTTATCTTCAACATTACTTGAAATCTTCGTCACTTCCAAGTACTCCAATGATTCCAAAGGTTGTAAGTTCAGCATCATCGTTGTTGAAACTCCGTAGCCATAACAATGAGAAAACAAAATCTCTCGATCATTGTTACATAGTGTCATGGTATTATTACATATCATCAAAGTTCAATTATATCACAACTTTGACAACAATAATATGGTGATATATATCACTCCCCCTTAGTCAAAACTCCATCTCACATGGAAACCACTCCCCCTTATATAATGATTCGAAAACCATATGTATTTGTAGTGTGAACTACACATTAATTCTCCCCCTTTTTGTCAATAAAATTGGCAAATGTACGAAAACTAGTGGGATCGTAATGAAATTTCCATTTAGACATTTCATGACCTAAAGAAAGCACATATCAACTTTTTAGATGCAATCATATAGCCGAAACTAAATGCATTCATCAAGGAGTTTATAAATATAAAAGATAACCCCTATAATATTCCACAGCCGCACTCCCCATAAAGATTTGGCAATAAAGCACAAGTTCAAATAAGAACTCTCCCCCATATAATGTCATTCCCGAAAGAACAACAAGAGCGACCTTACTTTCACAAGAAAAGAAGGATTTCTTTGGACAACAACAAATCATATAAGAATATGAATTTGTATCCAAAATACTCAATTGAATTAACCACAAGTGAACCCATGATTAATTCAACCGGAATACTCAACTAAATTAACCATAAAAGATCTCATGTTTAATCCAATTGGAAATGCTCAACGTAAGAGAACTTACGGAGCCACACAGTATATACATAAAAGATATGGATCAGGGAAGATCAATACTACGGAATAGCCAAAGATTCATTCTATCTTCCACCACTATTTTCATAATGACATGCAATAGACTTAATCTTTGTAAACAAAAGATCATCCTTTCTTCCATCAATATTTGCATAATGACATAAAAGGCTTAACTTTTGTTTTGGTCAAAAGTTCATTCATTATTTTATCAATACTTGCATATAGACATACGAAGGACTTATCTTTTGACAACGTATGGGACAATCATATTTCACGGACGCAAACACACATATCCCATAACAAATTGCAATATATAAAACTATAAAGATTAATACTGCAAAAATCATCTCCAAACCAACTTTAAAATTTAAACAAATAAATCTAAAAACATTGAAGATGAGAATCGTTGGACATAGCTGTGTGTAATCACAATAATGGCTATTCCAAACTCTAGTTATTCTCCTTAAAAACAAAAAAATAAAATTCATATAAGAAGTTTTCCTAGGAAAAATAAAATCAACAAGCTAATGAACAAAGACAGACTCCTAAAACACCAAAACCGAACACGAACTAAAATCACATAGACGTTTTCGGAATCCTCACGGGCCTTGAGGTATTTGAGCTTGTGATTGACAACATCTACTTGTTGATGGTGGTTTTTATTATAGGGCGAAAACTGTTAAAGTCTATCTACCTGACCTGGCATCGGATGTAGTAGACATTGATATGTTTATATTCCGCAGGGAATTTGGAGAATATATCAAAATCTGATGAGTGCCTATGTCTCTCTTCATATTATATTGAAACTCAAGCTTCTAGATGAATTGTTTACTAGTATATAGCCTAATGAGTATATAAGCTCCTAGTTGCATTACTCACTAATGTCGGAGCCTGCCGAGTATTTTTCCTATGCTATGTTCCCCGGCAGAACCCTTAATATTGATATGGCATGACAATTTGTGTTCACTCGCAGCAGAGTAGCACAAATTTTCAAGTATCAAGGTTAAGGTCCTTATATAAAAATACTCAATCGGAAAGCATACTGCTCTCTGGCAATAAACTTAAAGAACTCTGTGTCAACACACATAATTTAATCAATTTTGTGATAATTCACAAGATTCATTAACCTGACTAATTTGCAAAAATTAGGGTTTTGCGCCCTGCGCAGTATATTAGACCCCGTTGGTCGAAATTAAGCTTAGGCAACTAAGCAATTGATCTGTCGTGGATTAGTAGGTGCAAAGTCCTACCCAAAACCATAAAACAAGGAATAAATGAGCCGTGGAGTAGGAGAAGCAACAAAAGTAGGTGTGGATATACTATAGGCCAACCGACGCCACTTGCAAATGTCCACACCCCATGTTACCCGACCGACCCTTATTCCATGTCGACCAATCAGGTCGCTTTAAACCTGCCACATACACATGAGTTATGGCTTAGCCCATACTTGCGGCCATATTCCCCATCGACCAATCAGGTCGCTTTAAATTCGCCACACGTAACAGAAGTGTGGCCACACCCATGCTTGGACGCCAATTTGGCTTTCCAAATACCATGCCAAACATGGAAAATGCGCATGCCAAATGTTCCACTTTGTCGCAGTAACATGCCAAACGTGCCAACGCGCCATGAATAGCGCACTTACGTGCCAAACCATCTTCTGTTCGTGGTCAACGCCATAACAGACTTCAATTTGGTTATCCTAACCAGAGACACGACCTTTCTCTAGTAGCGATGATCGAAACCCTAATTTCCAGTCGTGGCACAAATTACGTCACTTCGGGCCCCACAACATGCCACGAGCCGTGCGGGATGAGGAAACCCTAATAAAGGCGCGTCATATCATGGCCACTCGTTGCAACCCTGCTCCCGTGGTCATTTCCACATGATGGCCTGGTTGTGGTTCCTTTGGCGTGGTTATGGCACCGTTTACACAAAATTCCGTTGTGCCACGGCTACATGCCACATGCAGTATGCACTAATTAGGGTTTCGACTTGCCAAACCCTAATTCGAGCAAAGTTTCTACGCCAACCAGGTCAAGTAATGTTCCACAGAGCATTGGGATTGATGTGGCAACCAGAATTGATGTTGCCGCGCCACATTTGGGTCCAACACCAATATGACAAAATCTAGCGGCTATGGCTACGTAGGCGCTACTTGTACCATTGTGCCACTAGCATGTGCCAACTATGCCAGCCATGTCGTTACGCCACTGTGCTATTTCCATGCGCCAATAGGTTGTGGCCATAATCAATGGTCACCCTTTTTCATGAGTTGCAATCTCAGCCGTCCAAATTTGCCATATAATTGACCGGCATGTGAAAAGTCTTGGGCGACCAAGCCAAGACAAGCCTAATAGTATCACATGTTATTTTCATGCGGCAAGTCTCTTGACTTTGACTTGTCACACGTAGAAAACTGCTACACGTTTTCCACGAAAACACTCGAGACATCAAACATGTCACAAACTGGGGGATACTCATCAGGGTATTGGTCTGGCGATTTACAACGTGCAGCGTGCAACACGCCCATTATAAGAAAATGTCAAAAATAAGGGCAGTTAGTGGCATCAAGAAGTAGTGGGTGTAAACTAACCAGTTTCCTTCATAGTGAAAACGTGGTTTCTTGCATTTACACATAACCCCACCTCTCAATCACTCAATCATTCCCACTTTCTACGAGATCCGGGTGCGTTCAATATGACTTGTATAAATAGGTTTTACCTATTTTCCACAAAACAACAATTTTGGGTCAGAACAACAACACAATATCCAGAAATCACCAAAGAACTGATAGCTTACATTCCACAAGCCAGTTTCATATTCTGATACAAGTCGTAAAACAGCCACACCTTCAGAATTAATCATTCTGGTCTCAACACCTTCTTCGCTTCCCTCCCTAATACCAACCCTTCTCCTTCACTTTATGACCAAAGCAAGCCTAGAATGACCATTTATTGGTTTAGACCAGGATTGTACAGATTGATCTCTCGAATCTAAATTACTCCCGTGCAGTGCATTTGTTTAGGGTTTAGATTCATTTCTCATCCACACACCCAAATTTACCAAAACCAACATAAACAGTTTTTACCCATAAACACTACTGCTTGTTCAGAGAAGATATCCTCAATGAAAAGATCTTTAACATATGTCTTTATGAGACCAAGGTCAAAAGTAACCTTTTTCAACTCAGTTATTAACACATCAAAACTCTTCAAAGTATCAACAAGCTGTAGTTTTGCTTCCTCAAAATATATAAGAAAATCATGAACCACTTCAGCAGAAACCATATCCTCATTCTCAATATCCTGATGTGTATAGGCATAATAACATGAGGCATTAAGATGATAATCTTCTACTAGGGTTATTTTCTTCCTTCCCTTGGACTGGAAACTAATACCTTTATCAAGAAAACCTCTTGCAAAACCGTTAGAGCTAAAAGAACACATTCTTGTAAAATCACAAAATAACCCATAGTATGCGTACATGACTCAAAGGTTTGGTATTTAAAAGGTTTCTTAGGGAAGGTAACTATTAGGGTTTCCAAAATTGATTCGTGACGGTAACATGGGTACCCATACTATCATAACTTTACCCATAAATAAAAACACAAAGGGTCGTATTTTATGACACAACAAAAATTTTGCTACGTGAATATTTTCACAAAATTTTGGCTCAATAAATTATATATCTCTATAGAGAAACACTTTAGAGCACAAAAGTAGCAGGAAACATAGTTGCAAAGAAAACTTCTTCTAAAACAAGGAAAAAAGAAAGAAAAACGAAGAACATCTCCAACACAGAAAATACTTAAGAAAAGTTGTATGCAAACAATAGTTTAGCTATAAAAGATAAGAAAATACCTCAACTAAACATATAGCAATTTTGTCAAAAGTATACTTGATTATTACCATAACTTACTCAACATGATGTTTTTTATAAGTAAGTTCTAAACCCGTGTGATTAATTAGCACAAGAATAATCCCTAAGATCATTAAATGAACGATGTTCATGGTTGAGTCTCTTTTTCCTTTCAAATCTAGGAAAGAACCTCTTTTGATGTGAAAAATTATCATAGAACTTACTGTCATCAAAATATGAGACATAGTTAGAGTTCTTACCAGAAGAATTTTGACTAGAGGCGGTTGACAGCATGTTGAAGATTTCTTTATAACCTTCAATTATCACTTTTATGTTATTTCTTATATTATCATTTTTGCTCCCTTCTCCTGACACTCTGTTCACATCAAAAGTAACATTATCTATCTTTTTGACAGAAGAAAATTCATGATCTCTTCTTAGACGATTTTTGTTGAGACATCTGTTATGCTTCTGATCATTTGAGGAACTCATAGAACTGACTTTCCTAGTAGAAAACATAGGGTGAGTACTAAAACCAATTTTTTTAGACATACGAATGTCAGTTACACCTTTGAGGATTAAGTCTAAGGTGCGTTGAAGTCGAAAAATGGAATTGTTATTCAACCTAGAGTTTCTATTTTGCGTAACTGGCCTTTTGAATCACAAAAAAGACATACTTTCTGATCATAAGAGTGATTAGAAGGTACCGTCTTAACGTCATCGTTTGGAGATTTCTTCCTTCCATTTGATGTGCAACATCCTTGATTATAAGAATCTATAGGCACATCTTTTCTAATAGAAGGGAATTCCGATTTTACTTCTGGAATTGGAACTTTCTTAATTGCAATGGAAGTAGATGGTGTAGAGGATTTTTTGGAACATCCTTGAATCAAGAGTTTACTCAAGCGATGTTCAATTTCCAAAACATCCTTTTTGAGGCTTGCCTCAAGTAATATACGTGAAGACAGAACTTCAACATTTCTGAAATCATAATCCCTCACTACACCGAGAAGAATATTGACATTGTTTTTCAATCGATTAAATCTATTAGCTTAGATTCTAACAAGTTTTAGAATCAGTTCACTCTCTTCAATTGTTTCCCTTTCGTTGGAAAAAGACTCTTTTGAGGGGAAATCGGGATAACACATGTCAGTGTCAGTATGTTTCGTCAGAACACTAGGTTCATCTATATTTGAGATTGACGAATCTTTCTATTTAATAGATATTGTTGAAACATAACTTTTGTTTAGTGATGCGTTTATCAGAGATGTTACTGTCCATATAGTCAGATCGCTACAAACACAGACTTATAAGGTCTTAAACGTGTTTTCCTGCTCTGATACCAATATAAAAAGTGTGGGTACAACAACCTCACCAAACAATTCGCTTAGAAATTTGTATGGACTAACTCCAATATACTTTTAAGAGAATCAACTAGACATTCAGACTCAATCTTAATAAAAATTATATCAAAGAGTCATATCTCGATTTCTTGATTCAATCCTTACTCAAGTAAATAGAAATCTGCGAGTTTAATTAACTACAAGAGAAATTAACTTCAACGGTACCAAAGACCAATGTTCAAGTATCAATCAACAACTAAAGGTCGGATTTCCCAATTGATTGATTCAACGCACAACCTGTGATATTTCAATTATATAAAAAAATATAATGCGGAAAAGAAATAACACAAATACCAAAAGTTTTATTAACGAGGAAACTTCAAATGCATAAAAACCCTGGGATCTAGTCCAGATTGAACTCCCTGTATTAAGCCGCTACAAACACTAGCCTACTACAAACTAACTTCGGTCTGGACTGTAGTTGAACCCCATTCAATCTCACACTGATCCAAGGTACAGTTGCGCTTCTTAAGTTTCTGATCCTAGCAGGATACTGCGTACTTGATTCCCTTAGCTTATCTTATCCATAACTAAGAGTTGCTACGACCCAAGGTCGAAGACTTTAATAAAAAAATCTGTCTCGCACAGAAAAGTCTACAAGAATAGATAAATCTATCTCCCACAGAAATACCTAGGATTTTTTTTTCCGTCTTTTGATAAATCAAGGTAAACAAGAACCAATCGATAACCCGGAATTATATTTCCGAAGAACAACCTAGAATTATTAATCACCTCACAATAATCTTAATTGACTAGCGAAACAAGATATTGTGGAATCACAAACGATGAGACGAAGATGTTTGTGATTTTTTTTATCTTGCCTATCAGAGAAATTAATCTCGAGTCAATTATTTCAATTGTACTCAATATGATAGAAGCAGCAAGATTAGATCACACAACGACATAGAAAATAGTTGGGTCTGGCTTCACAATCCCAATGAAGTCTTCAAGTCGTTAACCTACAGGGTCTCGGTAGAAACCTAAGGTTAAAGGAAAATCGACTCTAGCTTATAAAACCAGTATCACACAGGAGGTGTGGGGATTAACTTTCCCAGTTGCTAGAGTTCTCCTTTATATAGTCTGCAAATAAGGGTTTGCAATCTAAGTTACCTTGGTAACAAAAATTCAATATTCACCGTTAGATGAAAACCTGATTAGATTCAAGCTAATATCTTTAAACCGTTAGATCAAACTTAGCTTGTTATACACAAATGAATATACGTCATTTAGGTTTGTGTAACCGTACCTAAACATGTACAAGTCGTTGGTTTAATAGTAGTTAAGCAAATGGTTAGCCATATGAGCACTTTCATATCAACTTATACATCTTCACCATAACTAGTTCAAATGACTCAAATGAACTAGTTCAAGAGTTGTTCAATTGCTTAGATCTCATATAAGTATACAAGACACAATCGAAGCAAAATTGGTTTTGATTCACTCGAATCGATTCATGAACTTTATAGCCACGGTTTGCAAATATGCATTCCTAAGTTTATATAAATTTAAGTTCACGAATAAACCAATTTTATAAAGTAACACACTTAAGTATGCGTACTTAAGTAACCATATTTGAGTTTGTTTTGGTTTCCAAACTCAGCAGAAATTCATGGACGTGAACTTTCTGCCAGTATGCGTATTGGTACGCATACTTAGGTAACCAGATTGAGTTGGCTTTGATTTCCAAACTCAGAAGAAATTCATGGATGTGAACTTCCTCCAGTATGCATACGGGTATGCATACTTACCCGGTCTCCATCAACCATTTAGTACACACACATGTATGCGTACATTTGGTTCCCAGTTTTGGACTTATACACTAATGCACGAACACATTATATGCTTATATCCAAAGATGGTTACATGCTCAAACTATTTATTCCAATCATTGAAACATTCTTAGAGGATGTTAAATAGAGGTTATTCACACACTATTTTTCATCAAAGCAAATTTCAATATATTGAAATAATCAACATGACTTTCGTCATTTGTAAAGATGAACTTGGCCAAAGCTAAAGATTACCAAAACATATTTCGAGTGCGAGATAAACTCGACTTGAAATACCAAAAGTGTATAATCGAAGTCTATATAGCAATACGACTTTTGTCTCAAGATAGGAGATAGAGTAGATAGACTTTTTGAGTGATAGATAAGTTCAAGTATCCACATATCTTTTAGTCGATGAAGTTCCACTAGTTCCTTGAGTAGTTCTTCATCTTTGTATGATGAACGTCGTGGAGTCTAGAGCTCAACTATACTTTCTATCCTAGTACGAGACTTAGCTATAAGTAGACTAGAAACCAAGACTTATAGTTTTGGCAACTAAACGTGACAACGAGCTTGAGATAGCAATGCTTGCGAGTTCGACCAAGTAGTGCTCTAACAGCTTGAACACTGAAGAAACCTTTGTGAACAATCAGAGCACCTCTAATGATTAAGTCATATGATGTAATATTTAATCCATGGAATATACTATTCAAATAGTTGATTTATTTCAAGTTTTTTTTTGTAAGGTCTATTCGAATAAACTATCAATTATGAATGGATAAATTTTATTTGGAACTTTTTCCAATATACACCCATTTGATAACCTGTTTACGAATCTACACCTGTTTTTTTGGATATTTCTAAAATACACCCATCATCCATAAAAACGTCATTATAAAATATATACAGATCTAGCCGCACATCTACTATATGAAATGGACGATGTAGATTTATTTAGCTCATAAATTATGGATTTACCCATAAAGAATAAACAAAATGATACAAAGAAGATGAGATTTCTTCTCTGTCTTTCTTCTCGGTGAGTTACGAATCCCTCTACAGTTTACTTTGAATATTTTTTAGTCGAGAGTTAAATCGAAGGTGGTTGTTTCGTTCCTAAATGCCACTTTAGTTTGTATTGGTTAGGTTATTGTTTTGATCCAAGTGTTATTGTATGCGATTTTCTTAGAGTTATTGAGTATTTTAGTTCCATCGATCATTGTTTGAGGTGAAACAATGCTTTTATTGATGGAATTTAGGTTTGTTATGGGTTTCGAGATTTTTGTAATTTAGCTGATTGTTTTGAGTTTCATCATTGTTTGAGTTGATCCTTGAATTGAATTGAATCTGTGTTTGGTTGTCTTTTGGGGTTTTTTTATTACAGATGTATTATTAAGGGCTTACAAATCATCTAAAACATGTTAATGGAACATGAATGGACGTACAAATCATCAAGTTCCTACCATTAATGTTTGCGTTTAAGTTGTGGAATTTATGAAGATGAAATAACAATGGGTATTTCTGACCGTTTACAGCATAGTCAACTAAGTCAAGTTGACCCGATTCAATAACTATCCGTTTTATTCCGAAAAACAGACGGAATCACTATAACAGGTGTATTTTAGAAATACTGTAAAAAACGGGTGTATTTTAGAAAACATTTTATCGAATGGGTGTATATCAGAAAAAGCCCCATTTTAGTTTATAATTTTTGTGTCATAATTTGATTATTCTGATAGCATTGCCTTTGATTAATGTTTATATTTTTATGATATTGCTTTCGGTTTATGAGATGTTAGTTTCAGTTTTTATTAACCTAATTATTCGATCTCATACTTATGATATCCCTTATGGTTTGTGTGGCTTTTTGATTTAGCGGGATTAAGTTCTAGCCTTATTAGGTAGTCTTTATCAAAGGATCATAAGGTTATACGATTAAAACTCATTTGTGAAAAGTCACAATATTGTTGATATCAATTTATGTTTACATAAGTTGTGTTTAGCATAACATATGAGTTTTAGGTTTAAACTTTTGTTATTGACACGCATTAGTTAAAACCGATTAAACCTTTCTATGGTAAAGGTTTCTCTTGCGCACCAATTGCTAGTTGGGAATGTCCAATAAGGTAATCTACATCAATATGCAAGTTAAAAAAACGGGGGTCTAACAAGCACACCCAATATTTCGCTTAGCAATCTGTATAGACAAACTCCAATATAATTCCAAGAGAATCAACTAATCAGTCAGACTCAATCAATGGAAATATATCCAAGAGTTGTATCTCTGTTTCACAATGTAATCAGCAAATAACACAGATAGAATCCGTGATCCTGATTATTATGTGAAACAACTTGAACGATACCAAAGACCAATGTTCAAGTGTCAATCAATATAATCAACAACCAAAGGTTGGATTCTCTAATTGATTGAACTACGCACAACCTGTGATATTTCTATTATATAACAATATATAATGTGGAAAAGAAATAACACAGACACCAGAAATTTTATTAACGAGGAAACCGCAAACGCAGAAAAACCGTGGTACCTAGTCCAGATTTGAACACCACATTGTATTAAGCCGCTACATACACTAGCCTACTCCAAGTCAACTTCCAACTGGAATGTGGTTGAGCCCTAACCTATCTCACAATGATCAAGGTACAGTTACTCTCCTTAGGTCTCTGAATCCCAGCAGGACTCTACGCACTTGATTTCCTTAGCTGATCTCACCCACAACTAAGAGTTGCTACGACCCAAAGTTGAAGACTTGATAAACAAATCTGTCTGATACAGAAAAGTCTATTGTATAGATAAATATGTCTCATACAGATAAACCTATGAGTTTTTTTTTATCTTTTGATAAATCAAGGTGAACATGAACCAATTGATATACTGGACTTATATTCCTAGAAATATCAATCACCTCACAATAATCTTAACCGTATGGTAGCGAAACAAGATATTGTGGAATTACAAACGATGAGACGAATATGTTTGTGACTACTTTTTATCTTGCCTATCGGAGATTAAATCTCGAGCCAATATTAGAGAAAATAATACTCAATCACGATAGAAACATCAAGATCAGATCACACAACTACAGAGAAAATATTTAGGTATGGCTTCACAATACCAATGAAGTCTTTAAGTTGTTAACCTACAGGGTTTCGTGAAAAAACCTAAGGTTTGAAGGAGAATCGACTCTAGTCACAACTAGTATCACACATGAGGTGTGGGGATTAGGTTTCCCAGTTACTAGAGTTCTTCTTTATATAGTCTTCAAATCAGGGTTTGCAAAAATGTTACCTTGGTAACAAAGCATTCAATATTCATCGTTAGATGCAAACCTTATTAGACTCAAGATAATATCTTTCAACCGTTAGATCGAACTTAGCTTGTTACACACAAATGAAATATACCTTCATTTAGATATGAGTAACCATACCTAAATATGTACACCTTGTTGGATCAACAATAGTTAACCGAAGTTAGCCATATGAACACTTTCATATCAACCTCATTCATCTTAACCATAACTAGTTCAAATGAAACTAGTTCTAGAGTTGTTCAATTGTATATATTCTCATAGAAGTATACAAGACACAATTGAAGCAAAATCGATTTTGATTCACTCGAATCAAGTCATGAACATTATAGACACGGTTTGAAAAAGATTGCATCCCTTAATATATAAATGTATTAGTTCATGAACAAACCGATTTTAGAACATCATCCACTTAGGTATGCATATGGGTACGCGTACCTAAGTAACCTGACCAAGTTTGGGTTTCGCCAGTACGCGAACTGGTGCGCATACCTTCCAAACTCAGAAGAAATTCCCGGACCTGAACCTTACGCCAGTACGCGTACCGGTACACATACCAGGTTCCCGGACTTCACAAACCAACCAGTATGCATACGGGTATGCATACCATGGTTCCCGGACATGGATTACATATATGAAAGTACGCATACTATGCTTAAATCCAATTGCTCTAAACTCTCATTTCAACCATTGAAACATTCTTGGAAGATGGGAATAGATGTCTCACACAAACTATTAGCTTCAAAGTAATTTTCAAGTGATCGAATGATCAATACGAAACATTCCGAGTCTACATCAAATGACTGTCTCACACTAATCATGTAAGATGTTATCAGGCATTTTCACATGATCATCTTTTGACTTTCATCAAGAATATAAGATGAACTTGGTTAAATCGAAAGCTTACCCACACATATCTCGAGAAATATGTAAACGAGTTAAACTCAGATCGAAATATCAAATGTGTATAATTGAAGTCTATATAACTATACGACTTTTGCCTCAAATAGGAGATAGAGTAGATAGACTTTTGAGAGATAGATGAGTTCAAGTTTCCTCATACATTTTGTTGATGAAGTTCCACAAGCTCCCCTTAGTAATTCTTCGTCTTCAATCAATGTACGTGATAAGCATGTAAGTGCTACATTTTGTACCCATATTTAGATTAGCTAGGACTCGATATTTTGGCTAACAACACTATTTTAGTGCTTTTGTAGAAAGTACTGGCAAACCCGATCATTGCTACAATATGGCTAAAATAGGAGCTAAATGGCGTTTGCGACGTTTGGCACTTAAAGACTAACTATAGCTTGCCATGTTAGAGCCTTTAGCATCACTCACGTCAGAAGATAATATGGTGGACCAAATGATTCTCTATAATTGTTTCAAGCAGGTGAACTACACTAGTGGTCTGGGAGAAAGTGGAATATACACCTCAACACCATTTTGGCGTTGTATGAGAAATGAAGACTGATTTCTATCAAGTCTTAATCACGTGAGCAGCACTAGTAGGAAGGTGGACATGACTAATTCCCCACCTTAGATTGTACGTGGAATGTTAAAAGGATATATATTCAGGCAGGGGTGAGCCATTTCTCTTACCCAAGCAAAATGATGAGACGTGGTGCTATGATATCATAAGTGCTGTTGAGCTAAATAAAAAGCAAGCCATGTGATGTGATGTGATGCTGTTGAGTTAAAAGAAATGGTGGACGACGTGCAACCAGAGAAGGACTCGAGAATAATAGCAAAGAACGAAAGGAACAGATGTATGTTGGCTGCCGGAGGGGTGATATTTCAGAAGTTCAGGGAGTATTCTGTATACAGAATGCAACTTGAATTGGCAGTGATGAGATAAGGATGTTTGGTTCTGGTTGGTGTTGTAGCCTGAATGGTGATCGAATTGGCAGCAAACAAAGACTTGAGACTCGGGGTTTGGAAGGCAAGTGTTGTGTGTGCGAAACGAAGGCAAAGGAGCATGGAATAAGTAGAGTTAAGGGTTTGGCATGAACTGGGTTTGGAGACGTCTTGGATTTGAACTAAAATGGGTCCGTTGCTGGTGTTAGCCATAGCTATGAACACAGGGAACAAATAGACGTATGTGCTGGCTCAACTAGCTAGTTCTCTACTGGGAACTTTTGGTTCTCGATTTAGAAAACGAGAAGAGCAGCAACAACAGAAAGGTTTGAGGGTTTTGGTTTTCGAAGGCAATAAAGACAAGGCAAGAACTGCAGTTGCCGGTGATGACTTGGAGTTGAATTCGTGGTGGAAGGTGCTTTAGGAAGCAAATATCAATTGGTGTTGTTGGCTGTTAACTCGGTTAAGGAACTGCTGCTGTGATATTTGTGAGTTAATAAAAGGATTTTGATCTCGGACATGAGATGAAATCAAGTTTCGACAAACTATTGTTAGTTATACAGTTCCTGAGATGCAGATGGTGGAAGAGTTTGACGGATGCGGGTTTAATGGTGTACTTAACTGAATCGGTGCTGGTTTGTTGTGCCCGAGAGATTAATGGAAGTTGGGTCTGTGACTGGATTGGGCCTGAGAGATTACTTGCCCTAGCCTATTTTGAACTCTTCGCAGAACATATAGAAACGCAACTGGAAAAGAAAAAAAAAAACAGGAAGAGGCCGGCTGGAGGCGACAGACAGCCGCAAGCAAGTGAAGAACATAGAAGTGCAACCTTGGAGTGTAAAACAATTGAGAAGAAGACGAAAACTTGACGGTTTAATCTTTTGTTCATTATTTTATGGCTTTTAAGAAATCCATAACCATGTCTTGCTAGAGATTTTTGTAACCAGGGTTTATGGGTGAAACTACTTTGGGTATTAGGCTATTTTAATTGATTATATAGCAATAGACCATTATGATTTGAATAAACTGATTTTCGAATATTGTTTATTGATTTATTGAATATGAGTTGTTGCTTCACCGGTTTTGTATAACCTTTGTGCGTAATTGTTAGGTTCACAAATATTTTCTTGTCTCTTTATTTGAAATTCCATGCTTGGGTTAAGTTCTTTGATGGGTTATACTTAGAAGAGCCAAATAATATTTGTGAATCAATATTTTAGTTTCGTATAATTTTTTCGCTAATGCAATTTGATGGTTCATACTTGGATTTAGTCTTTTGATGTACCATGCTTAGGGTATACTAGTGATATTTGTGACTCTAATATATATAATAGGTGATGTCGAAAGAACGAACAATAAACGTATATTATAATTATGTTTCATTTCAGTAATTGAATATAAGTAGTAGTGGATACCAATAAAACCCTGGTTACCGACTTCGCATCTTTGGTTACATTTTATTATTTTTCTTTCATTTTGTTTTGAATTTCTGAAAGATCGCTAAAACTTCATCTTGTTAATTAGTTATTCTTGATATTAGCTAGTAATAGTATTTTCACACTCCTCGTGGGAACGACCTGTACTTGCCATTGTCTACTAGTTAGACGATGTGCACTTGCAGTATTTTATTGTAGGTTTCCCAACCTATCAAGTTTTTGGCGCCTCTGCAGGGGAGTGGTTTCATAATACTCTTTAGGTGATATCTTTTATTTTGTTGTACATAGCTTAATTTTTTATGTTTTGTACATAATTTATTTTTATTATTTTATTTTTATTTTAGTTTATTTTTACGCAGTTTGTTTGATTCTTTTTAGGTACCTTCGTCTAAAATGCGGCGATTGGAGTCAATAACGGCTAGAAAGTAAGTACTTGATATTCTCGCAAAGCTTTTGCAAGGTGAGTTATCGGGTAAATTTTACTTTGTATTATGGTTTTTAGTGAGTTGGATTCTTTTATAGCTTTTTGGAATCTTACCAACAGAGCTGAGAAAGTGGAGCCATCTAATAGTTCACATGAGGAGTATGCATATGCACCTTCTTATTGTCAGGAACCTGTTAGAGACGAATATGTAAATAATGATTGGAATTATTCTCATAGGTATGATCATTCCGGACCTTGTGATGGTTATGATCATTGCCAACCTTACCCAGGTTATGATTCACATTATACGGATTCCAATTATTATTTACACACACATGAGTCACCGTATGAAAGAGAGAATCGATTGTACGGTGAACTATCTCCGTCTCTCGTATCTAGCCTAGAAAAAATGATGAAACAAACTGAATTATTTGAGATTACAATTGCTGAGAGCTATGCTCAAACTGATAGAATGATTGCTGAAATTTTGAAACCAGTAGAGGATCGTCATGTATACGATGATTCAAGTTCTGATTTTTCTCATATTGATGACACTAATAATGAAACTGTTTTAGATGATAAATCAGTATGTTTTGAGGATGATGATGGACTTGACATTGGTAGTGATTTTAGGAACAATGATACCAGTACAACATTTGAATCTATTGTATCTTATCCAACTCATGATCATATTACTGATTACTTGCCTATTCAAGAGGACGAAAGTTGTGCTAGAGATGCAATTTATTCTGATAAAGATGATTTATAAGAATCTATATATATAGAAGATACTATTGTTGAGTCTAACGACTTAGAGACAGTAGACATTCATAATGAGATACCTTCTAGTCATTTGAATGGAGAGATTCATATAAGTCACTTAGTTACAGATAATAATGAAGCGATTATTCATGATATTGTTGCTCCATTGAGCTCCTGTTTTGCTGATCCATCTTGTGATATTATGATTGCTGATGTGGATGTGGAGGCAATTGGTATTGGTCAGGTAACTACTGATTTTGAACCAATCTCAGTTTGTTTAGCCCACTTTGCAGATTTTAATGATCATATGCTTATTGACATTGTCAATGCATTGTTCCCTCCAATGGTTAATCAAGGTAACTCAACAACGGAAGTTATTTCCATAGACTTGGAACCATATTTATGAGTTACTGATTTTGATTATGTGCATTTTGACATTGTCAATCCATTGCTTCCTCTAATTTCTAGTGAGGATATTGTGTCGATGGATGTTATTTCAGCTGATTTAGAACCCGATCTTGGGACTACACTCCAAACAGAAACTAATATACATTATATGTTTGTTGTCCATGTGAGTGATTTCCTTATCTCGACTAAGGACTGTTTTGTATTGAGAATGGATTTACACATCTTCTTTGATGTTTATAGTGGGTGCAGGTTCATATTTGCAGCTGACCTGAGTTGTTGGATTGATCCCCAAATTTTCAGACTTTATATATATGATTTGCAGTTTATTTTGGTGTATCATCACCTGGTTTGAAATTACGTGATACTGCAAGCAGAGAAACAAATACCTTTCGCTTCATGGGAGTCAACCCATCAGATTTGTTCTCTTTTCTCTATCTTTTATATTTATAGTTATTTTTTTACTTTTTGCATATTGCATCTTATGAATTTCTCATCTTAAGTTCTACGTTGGATGACTCAATTACATTGAGGACAATGTAATGTTTAAGTGTGGGGAAGTGGCATTTTCGTTAGGCTTTTATTAATTTTTTTTTGCATATTATGACCAGTTGTGTAGCGGGTCTCTTAAAAAAAGATGATCAGCTGTGTAGCGGGTCTTAAAAAAATAAAAATTACTATGATTGTTAGGGTTATGTCCAACTGTGTAGGGGTCTTTTTATTTATTTATTTTTCTTGCATGTTATGACCAGCTGTGTAGTGGGTCTAAAAAAAAAAGAAAAAAAAATGGGTCTTGTGTTTGGTATTTGTCATGACCAGCTGTGTAGCGGGTCTTTCTCTCTCTTATGATATGACCAGCTGTGTAGCGGGTCAATTATTTCTTTTGCTCGAGAACTAGTAAAATATAAGTGTGTGGTGTTGATAAGCACGTAAGTTCTACATTTTATAGCCATATTGGTATTAGCTAGGACTCGATATTTTGGCTAACAATGCTATTTTAGTGCTTTTGTAGAAAGTACTAGCAAACCCGATCATTGTTACAATATGGCTAAAATAGGAGCTAAATGGCGTTTGCGACGTTTGGCACTTAAAGACTAACTATGGCTTTCCATGTTAGAGCCTTTAGCATCACTCACGTCAGAAGATAATATGGTGGACTAAATGATTCTCTATAATTGTTTCAAGCAGGTTAACTCCAGTAGTGGTCTGGGAGAAAGTGGAATATACACCTCAACACCATTTTGGCGTTGTATGAGAAATGAAGACTTTGATTTCTATCAAGTCTTAATCACGTGAGCAGCAGTAGTAGGAAGGTGGACATGACTAATTCCCCACCTTAGATTGTACGTGGAATTTTAAATCTTTAATTATGTTTGGAAGGCACATCGGAAGGTATATTTCTGTCCAATACCACGGCTTGCTAATAGTTACCACAATTTACCACGAGCTTTCCAATATACCCGAGCCGAGTACTATCTAATTATAAAATGACGAATGTATCCCAAATATTGTCGCACTGATGTCGCGTTTGGATGGGCCATATAAATAGGAAAATTATACTCCGGATACCAAACCAGTTCTCTCTCTTGAGATTTGCAGCGAGCATCTCCCTTAGTCGCCTTCAAACCCTAGTTCATTTGGTGCAAAATATACCCACACTAGTGCTTTTTCCATCAAATTAATTAAACGTGAGCTAAATTCAATCCCTACCTTCACCGTAACTCGAATGATTTCAATGAATTTGGGTGTTTTCCTAACTTTTGATTTTATTGTGTCCATGGTTTTGGGCTTTCGGCACTGGTAAAAGCTTCATAACTGGTAAATTCTTCTTCATCTCAGTAAAGTGGTTCCATGGGTTTCTAATAGTTATTTCAATTCTGAAAATAATAAACTACTACATAGTCATGTTGGTGATATGCAAAATCATATGAATCCTGCTTATACTTAATTATTTGTTTATTTAACAATTGGAGACATGTAATTAAGGTTTTATCGTTGAATTTAATTTGTCAAGACCATGGTTTAGTTCAACATCTTGAAAAAGAAAATTGTTTCTCCTTTCAGATACTGACCCTATGAAACCAGATATCTTAAATACAAATTTTTTGTCCTTTGACACCTTTTGGATTAAGAATCAGTGGATGTAGAATTCTTTGCAAACGTAAGTATGTGTAGTTCTTCTTTCTCGAAATCCACTGAAATTATGAACCTGATTTATTATATATCGACAGTTGAGTGAATTGCCGTGATAGTAAATTGATTGGTTATCATTGGTGTTAGGGAAAGATGTCTGCTACTACAGTGGGAGGTTCAGTGGATACTGACCTCCAAGATGATGTCAATTCCAAAAAATCTTTATAGACAGCTTTTGCATCTGTTGAATCATCGGAATGTAATTCATCAGGAACCGAAGCATAGTATGTTTGTTTCATTCGTTCTCATAAAGTCTTTTATTTCAGAGTGTTGTTTAGAGATAAGTTTTCAACATATTACCATTTGGAGATGCAGTAGATTTTGTAGATGGTGAGGTTTGGTATTTGGATATGCAGTAATTTTTAATAGTAATGTAGATGATTGTAAGATGAACATATTACCAAAAGTTAGTATGCGTCTTTAAGATTCATTAGCATTTGCGTTTTATAACTACATTGGTGTTGAAATTGTTAGATGGTTTGAGAATAACCATGTCAAAGAATCCTCCTCCCTTCAAAATATTGTAGTTGCTGGATATCCTTGGAAGAAACTGACTTCAAGCATCTCATGTGTATAGCAAGTTTGTTCACCCACAGAAGTATCGGGATAACTACCCAAAAGTAACAAATCACGCAGTTATGCATCTTATGCCCATGATCAAGGGTCGTTTGAGCGAAAAGGCTTATGCAGTATTTGCTTCAACGGCAGTTGGACACTTCCTGGATATGCCTGAAACCCTTAACAGCAGTACAATTTTCCATTATCTACTCTCACGGCAAATTGAGAGACAAGATGATGGTGATCCATTTTGTATGAACTTTGGGGTTGGAGGGCATATCTTGAGGTTTGGGATGAAAGAATTTTCACTTGCTACGGGACTTAACTTCAAGTTGACAGCTGCAACAAAGGAAGATCTACACAACTCACTCCCAAAATGTATCACAGATTCACCAATTATGAAAACTCATTTCCCTGGAGAAAAAAAGGTGACAGTAGGCAACCTCTGGACGCGATTCGAGAAAGGAGATTTGACCACCTGCATCGACGATGAGAACGCTAAGTTGGCGCTTCTTTTATTTGTGCACGTTATTCTTTTGGGCTTCCAGGCGAGAGATGTAGTAAAGGGAGCATATTACCATTTGGTGGACAATTTGAATAACTTCAACAAGTTCCCATGGGGTCGTGTTAGTCTTAGAAAAACCATCTGTAGCTTTCGATCAGCCAGTGTTGTCAAGAAAGACAAGGAACCAAAGAATAGTGGTCGGTTGGGATTTCCGACTCATTACAGGGTGTTTGGACTGTCATACGCTCTGACAGTAAGTTCGCATATTCTGTTTAAATTGTCTTATTCATCTTGTATACTTGGCGGTTTGTAGTTTGTACAGTTCAAGTTCTAAATGTTGCTGCTATTTTAGGATTGGGCATTGGCAAGTATTCCTGTAATTAGAGGTTTATGTGGAAGGGTTGTGTCGAAGCATACTTGAGGTCGGTGGTGCACTGTCATGGAACGTGTATCCTGCACAAACTAACCGAGATACAGTGAACTTGTATCCTTGAGACAGGGGATAATAGTGGATTGTGATGAGTACGAGCTGTACAATGGTGACTCCCTTAGATTTCTTGGCATAGTAGATGATAAGGAGGTGTTGGAGGATACTGTGGAACCGTCTGATGTTCCAAAAGAATCTAGCAAGGTATATGAATCCTCTTGGTCGGGGACGACCAAGGGATTTGCGCGGGAGGTTGGCGTAAGACATGGGTCAGATACCTTATACACTCTTACGGAGTCCCAACTAACAAATATGTTTGTTATTTTCTTACGAGAGAAGTTGGCTCCAACCAGCGTTAGTTATGTAGATAAAAACACCACAGCGGGGGAGATATCGTGTGATGGAGATCCGGTTAACGTAGCAGCGGCTTCCACACAGATGGACTCAGTCATTAATACTGAAGCAGTTTTAAAATCAGAAGAGATGGTAGAGAAAGTAAGTACTCCAGATGATGACGGTAAAGGGATGGAAGAAGAAGAAGAATAATAAACCGATATAGGAGATGAAACATCTAATTCTCCGGTGGGTACGGATGTAGAAACATCTAAATCCCCTGATTTACCCAACTTAAAGAGGCCTAGAATCGTAAAGGCGGGACCTCAGATTGAATCATTGTATGCAAACCTCACTTACCAAAAAAATTCTAGAAATGACTATGCTAGGGAAAATATTGAGGATCCAGGTATCTCAAAGAACTGTAAAAGGAATCTGAACATTTACATATGGAGAAGGAAAGTGTTTATCACTTATTTACCGTATTTAACTCGAAAGTCATTGTCTCATGATCGTTAAAATGCGCAGGGAAAATGTGAATCCAAAGGAAACCAAGAAGGCAAACGATCCACATCCTAAGAAATATCTGGTGGAGGAGATCGAAGAGACAGAAGAAATTTTGAAATGGTATGAATATGTCAAGTTATTAGGAGGAACATCACAACCACACTCCGACTGGTTATCAGACACCGTAAGTAGATTGTTTTATTATAGTTTATGTTCATGATATTTTATGAATTTACTCGTCAGCTTATCTATTTTGCGACCTATTGCAGATTGTTAATTGTGTATTGCACTCGATGCGCAAACACCCTGGATTCACGAAGAAAACTCGGTGGACCACAATTGGTAGTTACTTCGTTGTGAGTATTATATGAAAACTATGGAACTTATCACATTTGCACTATAAACATACTTGCATTTTGTACATGTTAATGATGGCTTGTAATGTGCGGTTTCTCACGCTCGATTAAACATCGTCCTGAAAAACAGCGGCACGCTAGAGATCAAACACTGAGATCCAAGACCAAAGAAAAGCAATAATTATATTATACAAAATTGCACATGACGGGGAAATATGGCATTGATGGTAAACCATGGTCCGAGGTTGATGTGGTTTACGCTCCGGTGCTGGTGAACGACAATCATTGGGTAGCAATTGAAATCCTATTGAGGACACAGAATATTTGTATCTACGATTCCCTATACAATCATCAAAAGCGTAAAAGATCCACCAGGACAGCAGGGAACCCATCCTAGGTCATCGCTATCTGCGATGTTCTGAGGACTATCCTAGAGAATGGAGAATGGAATTGTGACTATGCAGACTTTGATCAAGTGGTCCATAAACAAAGCTCGAGGTTAGTTCTTTGAGATCTCGTTAGATGGGCATTCAACATCCTAGATGGTGCAATTGGTAATCCAAAATTGACACTTCTATTTTTATTGGTTTAGTTCCGGTGATTGCGGAGTGTATGCATTTTGCTTCATCCTGTGTTTGATAAAGGGAGTTTCTTTAGACTGATTGCAAGACAGAGATATTATTATGGCTTATCGTAGGAGGTTTGCTGTTCGATTATACAACGATACAAGTATCGAGGTAAGTGCATGTAGAAGTGAATAGAAAAACCTTTATAGTTCATATACAACAGTAACGCTGATGATACCACTTCACCAATTTTTTTGGTGCAGGATTATATTCCGTGAATCGGGTGGAAATGTTGGAAGCAAACTTTTGTAAGTTTGCGAAAAGTTTTTTTTAAAGGTTTGTAAGTTCGCAATTTATTTATTTTTTCATGGTTGTATCTTCGTGCAGGTTTATTTTTCTTGTGGTATGAAGTCCTTTTTTTCCTGTTTCTCATGGTGTCTACAGGATTCAATGGCTTCCGCTGGCTCTGTGTTTCTTCTTGGTATCCGTTGAATCTAGTGGTGGCAATGTTATTGGTAGTTTGTAACAATAGGGGTTGGATGATGACGGGTTAAGATAGTAAAGTGAACATTGATCTGCTGATGTTTGGTTTTCTCATCCATACTAATTAATGCCTAATATAACCGTTTTTGATATAAATTCTACTGCTATGACGGGGGTTGGAACGATGGGGGTTGGATGATGACGGGTTTCATTTGTTACTTTGTAACATTGATCTGCTGATGTTTGGTTTTCTCATCCATACTAATTAATACCTAATGCAATGTTGATTTGGGGTTAGCCTCAGATCAACAGGTTCGCTTTTGTAACGCATAGCAATAGAAATTATATCAAAAACGGTTATAACTATATCCCATAATTTAGCAATTTAGCCATTGCATATCGCCTTCAAAGCAATTGTCTTTATGTTTTTGCATATAAGAGAGCTCCAAATGACAAATTCTAATTGATTGAAACACGAATTCAAAGTAAACAACAACAGTAGAAGAAACAACAAAAGTAGCATCATAATGTTACACCAGTAAGCTTCAACTAGATTCAACGCGTAAGCAGTGACTTAATGAAACTTAAGAAGTCAAGGTTCTCGTACTTAATTAGGTTTGTGTCTTCCATATTATTTCTTGGTCTAATCTAGATAAGTTTTCACCCTGATCTATCAACGAAAAGATCAGATTGCGTAATACTTAATGGATGCATAAGCCGAGTCTTAAGTGCTATATGCACCTTGAAGTTGTTGTTATCCCCAAATTGGGAGAATT
Source organism: Papaver bracteatum (assembly GCA_023529315.1). Taxonomy (NCBI): domain Eukaryota; kingdom Viridiplantae; phylum Streptophyta; class Magnoliopsida; order Ranunculales; family Papaveraceae; genus Papaver; species Papaver bracteatum. The sequence goes on from JAJJWX010000185.1 coordinate 95,222, forward strand.
GTGTGTAACCCATTATCGTTATAGTGTAAGATTTGCCCGTGGTTTTTTACCCTTCACCTTGGAGGGGGTTTTTCACGTAATTGTCGGTGTTGTGTGATTGCTATATTGCGTAGTTGTGTTATTTCTGTATTTGTGTTTTTCATTGCTTGTGAAGGTTTCGTTTTGCACATAGCGGCTCGGATTTGGTAAGTCTCCCCCAACAGATACAACGAGGAAAACTTGCAGACCAGTATATACTTTTGCACATCACATGTCCACGCCCACTAGCATATTTTGGGCACAGTTTTATGTTGACATCAGCTAGTCAAAATTGCCTCAGTTGGAGATGAGATGCTAAAACAGAGAAGACAAATTGTGTACTTGAAATGATCGACCTGGCTTTGTAAAATAAAAAATTTAAACAAATTTATGTATATCAATTTGCATTGTATTATCCGGTCTTTATTATTCTTTACTATAATTGTCCTTAGTTCGTCGCGTTATCATATAAATCAATGCTAATCTCTTTCATCACTTTTGCACCACTAAGCATGTTTTCCATTGTTGTTTCTAGTTTATTTACATACAAAATCAAATTGTCAACTCTCAGATGGAGTTTTACGAATTTATTCTACATTAGATGCTTTCCCGTAATTGTGTGGGAATTTCAGGGTTATATCATTCTCACAGTTCTCGAAATATTTGTTGCTCTAATTCTAGAAAAGGTGTCTATAAAGAAATCAATATTATGCAGCAACTGATAAGGCTGTAATCCAAGAAAAAGGTGTTCCAAATTTGTACACCAGTATGCTTGCAACCATTGAAAAAGGTCTAGTGGTAACCTGACTTCATTCAGAACTAAGATATGTAAATGGCAGTATGAGCATATAACTGACAGTTTAAACATGGTGATGACAAGGAAATGACAATACAAGCTGACATTCCAGAAAATGGGGGGAAATGGGGTACAAAAGTAACTTTTCACATAAAAAAGAGTGTTAAACGAACTTTGCACAGAAAAAGATCATAAATTAAAGGGTGCAAAAATAACATTTCACTTAATAACGGGTGAAGAAAGAAGGTAGCACACATGCAGGCTTGTTACCCCGAATTCATTCAGAACTAAAATAGATCAAAAAGTTTTAGTGGCAATCTGACAATCTCAGATGGACCTGCAAATACGCAAGAGCATAACTCAGCATATTCAGAAACACGGAGAAGGCAATAAGACCATATAACTCAGTAAACGACATTCCAGAAAGGGTGAAAAAGGAGTGCAAAAATGACTTTTCATACAGAAAAGAGTGATAAAGGAACTTGGCACAAAATATTTCACTGTTAATATAGTACTCCCTTCGTTCCAATTTACTTTGATGTTGTAGAGTTTTTCACGCAGATTAAGAAACATCAGACAGAGTTGAATTTTTCCAAACTAAATTTCGGTATTATAGATTAGAACAAGAATACGATAAGAAATCAGAAATTAAAGACATCAGAGCTGATTCATGATTTCATTTTATGTTTACATTAAATTCATTTAATTAGTATCTAAAATCCAACCTAAGTTTCCCAATACAAAAACATTGTTCATCTATCCAAGATCATCTTGCTTCATGACTTGAACTAACTGAGTAAAAAACTTTGGGGTATATGGAATATTGGAATTTGGAACAGTGAAGAAAGAACTGAATATTTTCTTTTTATCTATTTCGTTTGTTTTTGAGATTGAAAACGAAACTAGAAAATTGTGGATCTTAAGAGTGTTTTTATAATAAATTTTGGGGGAAATGAAGAGTTATGGCGAGAAAAAAGTCCACCAAAACAATTTGCCGCCGAATAAGAAATAATTCAAACGATTGGAGGGAAGCTCCCGACCAATCGAAGAACACAGTTATGGTTGTTGGATAGGGTCATAATCCGCGTGAATTCTCCTGTTATCAAACTAGTCGTTGGATTCGAGACATTTGTTTTATATTGGTTATGTATCTATCATTCGGATTGTAGAGTAACCATGTTTTCCCATTGTTGGATAAGGTAGTTATCCGTGTGAACTTTTGTGTTGGCACTGTATTCGTCGGATTAAAATTTTGGTTTTCTATAGGCTAATTATGTACCACACGGATTAGCTCAACATAAAAAAAAAAAAAAAAAACCTAGAAGCATAGAAATCCCAATGGATAAACATTTTTCTAGCCCATTTTCTTTTTTCTTTTTTTTTTTATATTTGAAAATCCATAAACAGTTACTAGAATTTTTCTCTTTCTTAACTAGATGATTGTAGAATAATTTTTTTTCCTTAATAAATAGAGATAATATATTTATAAAAAACCAAAATTTGAAATATAATTAAACTTTTACAAATTTTTGGTTGGCATCCGAGCGACTAGCTGGGAACCAACCCCTTTTTGAATAGCAACACCCAACCTATGAAAATGACCTGACTACCCTTATCAGAAATAGGTGAAGTAAATATTACAGTATGTGAAAATTACCATACTACCCTTAATGGAAATTAGTGCAAAGATTACTAGAGTTAGACCTGAGTTTCTCGTTCGGATGAACTGGGGACGAAATATATCAGGATTGAACATCACAGGTTCAAAGATTACTAGAGTTAGACCTGAGTTTCTCGTTCGGATGAACTGGGGACGGAATATATCAGGATTGAACATCACAGGTTCAAAGATTACAAGAGTTAGAACTGAGTTTCTCGTTCGGATGAACTGGGACGAAATATATCAGAGTTGGACATCACATGTTCAAATATTACTAGAGTTAGACCTGAGTTTCTCGTTCGGATGAACTGGGGACGGAATATATCAGGATTGAACATCACAGGTTCAAAGATTACTAGAGTTAGAACTGAGTTTCTCGTTCGGATGAACTGGGACAAAATATATCAGAGTTGGACATCACATGTTCAAATATTACTAGAGTTAGACCTGAGTTTCTCGTTCGGATGAACTGGGGACGGAATATATCAGGATTGAACATCACAAGTTCAAAGATTACTATTTTACCCTTACTAAAAAATATGTTCAATACATATTATGGAGACTGTGAAAATGACCAGACTAACTTATCAGAAATAAGTAAAGTAATATTACAAATAGTGAAAATGACCAAATTACCCTTACTGAAAATAGTTTCACCAGCCCTCTTTCAATTCTTTTTGCCTTTCAGGAGTCTTTCCTATCTCTGCCCACAGAAAATTCAATATTCACAAATTACAAACCAGCTTATTAAAACTTGGAACGTGATAAAATGATGGAATCCGGGAGAAATCAGGTTAGACCAGCCGACACTGGGTAAGATTGACGGATAATAAGAGAAACAGACAATCATATAAACCCATATAATTCATGAGAAATCGAGTGAGGTGGAGCAAAATTGGACAATATTGACAAATAACGGGTGTAATTGACAAAGGTCGAAGGACACTCAGTTAAAATGATGAATAATTGTTGAAACCAACGGAATCCGATAGAAGTTTGAGTTAGGTCGTCCGATATTAAATAAGGCTGACGGATAACAAGCAAAATTAAGTAAAGTCGATGAAATTTCGGTTGGGGTTGATATATAACCATAATTTCATGAAATCCATGAGAAATCCAGATTCTCTTTCGGATGAACTGGGGACGAAATATAACTGAATTCAACATCATAGGTTCAATGATTAATAGAGTTAGGCCTGACTTTCTCGTTCGGATGAACTGGAGACGAAATATATCAGAATTGAACATCACAGGTTCAAAGATTACTAGAGTTAGACCTGAGTTTCTCATTCGAATGAACATGGGACGGAATATATCAGGATTGAACATCACAGGTTCAAAGATTACTATTATACCCTTACTAAAAATACGTTCAATACATATTAAGGAGACTGTGAAAATGACCAGACTACCCTTATCGTAAATAAGAAAAGTAATATTACTAACTGCGAAAATGACCATATTACCCTTTTCTTGAAATAAGTGCAATAAAAATTATGGAGACTGTGAAAATGACCTGACTACCCTTATCAGAAATAAGTAAAGTCAATATTACAGGATGTGAAAATGACCATACTACCCTTAATGGAAATTAGTGCAAATATTACTAGAGTTAGACCTGAGTTTATCATTCGGATGAACTGGGGACGAAATATATCAGGATTGAACATCACATGTTCAAAGATTACTATTTTACCCTTACTGAAAAATACGTTCAATACATATTATGGAGGCTGTGAAAATGACCAGACTAACTTATCAGAAATAAGTAAAGTAACATTTCAAATAGTGAAAATCACCAGACTACACTTATCGAAAATAAGTAAAGTAAATATTACAGACTGTGAAAATAATTATTTTACCCTTTTCTTGAAATAAGTGCAATAAAAATTATGGAGATTATGAAAATGACCATACTACCCTTAGTGGAAATTAGTGCAAATATTACTAGAGTTAGATCTGAGTTTCTCGTTCGGATGAACATGGGACGAAATATATCAGAATTGAACATCACAGGTACAAAGATTACTAGAGTTAGACCTTAGTTTCTCGTTCGGTTGAACTGTGAATATATCAAGATTGAACATCACAGGTTAAAAGATTACTAGAGTTAGACTTGAGTTTCTCGTTCGGATGAACTGGGACAAAATATATCAGAGTTGCACATCACATGTCCACGCACATTGGCGTATTTTAGGCACAGTTTTATGTTGACATCAGCTGGTCAAAATTGCCTCTGTTGGAGATGAGATGCTAAACAGAGAAGACAAATTTTGTACTTGAAATGATCGACATGGCTTTGTAAAATAAAAAATTTAAACGAATTTATGTATACCAATTTGCATCGCATTATCCGGTCTTTATTATTCTTTACTATAATTGTCCTTAGTTCGTCGCGTTATCATATCAATCAATGCTAATCTCTTTCATCACTTTTGCACCACTAAGCATGTTTGCCATTGTTGTTTCTAGTTTATTTACATACAAAATCAAATTGTCTACTCTCAGATGGATTTTTACGAATTTATTCTACAATAGACGCTTTCCCACAATAGACGCTTTCCCGTAATTGTGTGGGAATTTCAGGGTTATATCATTCTCACAGTTCTCGAAATATTTGTTGCTCTAATTCTAGAAAAGGTGTCTATAAAGAAAGCAATATTATGCAGCAACTGATAAGGATGTAATCCAAGGAAAAGGTGTTCCAAATTTGTACACCAGTATGCTTGCAACCATTGAAAAGGGTCTAGTGGTATCCTGACTTCATTCAGAACTAAAATATGGAAATAGAAATATGATCATATAACAGAGAGTTTAAATATGGTGATGACAAGGAAATGACAATACAAGCTGACATTCCAGAAAATGGGGGGAAATGGGGTGCAAAAGTAACTTTTCACATAAAAAAGAGTGTTAAACGAACTTTGCATGGAAAAAGATCATATATTAAAGGGTGCAAGAATATTTTTTCACTTAATAACGGGTGAAGAAAGAAGGTAGCACACATGAAGGTTTGTTACCCTGAATTCATTCAGAACTAAAATGGATCAAAAAGTTCTAGTGGCAATCTGACAATCTCAGATGGACCTGCAAATACGCAAGAGCATAACTCAGCATATTCAGAAACACGGAGAAGGAAATAAGAACATATAACTCAGTAAAAGACATTCCAGAAAGGGTGAAAAAGGAGTGCAAAAATGACTTTTCATACAGAAAAGAGTGATAAAGGAACTTGGCACAAAATATTTCACTGTTATTATAGTACTCCCTCCGTTCCATTTTACATTGATGTTGTAGATTTTTTCACGCAGATTAAGAAACATCAGAGAGAGTTGAATTTTTCCAAACCAAATTTCGGTATTATAGATTAGAACAAGAATACAATAAGAAGTCAGAAATTAAAGACTTCAGAGCTGATTCATGATTTCATTTGATGTTTACATTAAATTCATTTAATTAGTATCTAAAATCCAACCTAAGTTGCCCAATAAAAAAACATTGTTCATCTATCCAAGATCATCTCGCTTCATGACTTGAACTAACGGATTAAGAAACTTTGGTGTCTATGGAATATTGGAATTTGGAAAAGTGAAGAAAGAACTGATTTTTTTTTTATCTATTTCGTTTGTTTCTGAGATGGAAAACGAAACTAGGAAGCTGTGGATCTTAAGAGTGTTTTTATAATAAATTTTGGTGGAAATGAAAAGTTATGGCGCGAAAAAAGTCCACCAAAACAATTTGCCGCCGAACAAGAAAGAATTCAAACGATTGGAGGGAAGCTCCCGCCTAATCGAAGAACACAGTTATGGTCGTTGGATAGAGTCATAATCCGCGTGAATTCTCATGTTATCATACTAGTCGTTGGATTCGAGACATTTGTTTTCTATTGGTTCCGTATCTATCATTCGGACTGTAGAGTAACCATGTTTTCCCACTGTTGGATAAGGTTGTTATCCGTGTGAACTTTTTTTGTTGGAACTATATTCGTCGGATTAAAAACTTTGGTTTTCTATATGCTAATTATGTACCACACGGATTAGCTCAACATAAAAAAAAAAAAAAACCGAGAAGCATAGAAATCCCAATGGATAAACATTTTTCTAACCCATTTTTTTTTTTTTTTTATATATTTGAAAATCCATAAACAATTACTAGATTTTTTTTCTTTCTTAACTAGATGATTGTAGAATATATTTTTTCTTAATAAATAGAGATAATATATTTATAAAAAACCAAAATTTAAAATATAATTAAACTTTTACAAAGTTTTTGGTTGGCTTCCGAGCGATTAGATGGGCACCAACCCCTTTTTGAATAGCAATACCCAACCTATGAAAATGACCTGACTACCCTTATCAGAAATAGGTAAAGTAAATATTACAGGATGTGAAAATTTCCATACTACCCTTAATGAAAATTAGTGCAAAGATTACTATAGTTAGACCTGAGTTTCTCGTTCGGATGAACTGGGGACGAAATATATCAGGATTGAACATCACAGGTTCAGAGATTACTAGAGTTAGACATGAGTTTCTCGTTCGGATGAACTGGGGACTAATATATCAGGATTGAACATCACAGGTTCAAAGATTACTAGAGTTAGACCTGAGTTTCTCGTTCGGATGAACTGAGACGAAATATATCAGAGTTGGACATCACAGGTTCAAATATTACTAGAGTTAGACCTGAGTTTCTCGTTCGGATGAACTGGGGACGGAATATACCAGGATTGAACATCACAGGTTCAAAGATTACTAGAGTTAGACCTGAGTTTCTCGTTCGGATGAACTGGGACGAAATATATCAGAGTTGGATATCACATGTTCAAATATTACTAGAGTTAGACCTGAGTTCCTCGTTCGGATGAACTGGGTTGGAATATATCAGGATTGAACATCACAGGTTTAAAGATTACTAGTTTACCCTTACTAAAAAATATGTTCAATAAATATTATGGAGACTGTGAAAATGACCAGACTAACTTATCAGAAATAAGTAAAGTAACATTTCAAATAGTGAAAATCACCAGACTACCATTATCGAAAATAAGTAAAATAAATATTACAGACCGTGAAAATGACTATTTTACCCTTTTCTTGAAATAAGTGCAATAAAAATTATGGAGACTGTGAAAATGACCAGATACCCTTATCGAAAATAAGCAAAGTAAATATTACAATTAGATACTGTGAAAATGACCATTTTACCCTTACTGGAAATAAGTGCAATAAATGTTATGGAGACCGTGAAAATGACCTGACTACCCTTATCAGAAATAGGTAAAGTAAATATTACAAGATGTGAAAATGACCATACTACCCTTAGTGGAAATTAGTGGAAAGATTTCTAGAGTTAGACCTGAGTTTCTCGTTCGGATGAACATGGGACGAAATATATCAGGATTGAACATCACAAGTTCAAAGATTACTATTTTACCCTTACTAAAAAATACGTTCAATACATATTATGGAGACTGTGAAAATGACCAGACTAACTTATCAGAAATAAGTAAAGTAATATTACAAATAGTGAAAATAACCATATTACCCTTACTGAAAATCGTTTCACCAACCCTCTTTCAATTATTTTTGCCTTTCAGGATTCTTTCCTCTCTCTGCCTACTGAAAATTCAATATTCACAAATTTACAAACCAGCTTATTAAAACTTGGAACGTGATAAAATGATGGAATCCCGGAGAAATCAAGTTAGACCGACCGACACTGGGTAAGATTGACGGATAATAAGAGAAACAGACAATCATATAAACCCATATAATTCATGAGAAATCGAGTGAGGTGGAGCAAAATTGGACAATATTGACGAATAACGGGTGTAATTGACAAAGGTCGAAGGACACTCAGTTAAAATGATGAATAATTGTTGAAACCAACGGAATCCGATAGAAGTTTGAGTTAGGTCGTCCGATATTAAATAAGGCTGACGGATAACAAGCAAAATTAAGTAAAGTCGATGAAATTTCGGTTGGGGTTGATATATAACCATAATTTCATGAAATCCAGCTTCTATTTCGGATGAACTGGGGACGAAATATAACAGAATTCAACATCACATGTTCAAAGATTAATAGAGTTAGGCCTGAGTTTCTCGTTCGGATGAACTGGGGACGGAATATATCATGATTGAACATCACAGGTTCAATGATTACTAGAGTTAGACCTGAGTTTCTCGTTCGGATGAACCGGGGACGGAATATATCAGGATTGAACATCACAGGTTCAAAGATTACTAGAGTTAGACCCGAGTTTCTCGTTCGGATGAACTGGGGACAAAATATATCAGAATTGAACATCAGAGGTTCAAAGATTATTAGAGTTAGACCTGAGTTTCTCGTTCGGATGAACATGGGACGGAATATATCAGGATTGAACATCACAGGTTCAAAGATTACTATTTTACCCTTACTAAAAATACATTCAAAACATATTAAGGAGACTGTGAAAATAACCAGACTACCCTTATCGGAAATAAGAAAGTAATATTACTGACTGCAAAAATGACCATATTACCCTTTTCTTGAAATAAGTGCAATAAAATTATGGAGACTGTGAAAATGACCATACTACCCTTAATGGAAATTAGTGCAAAGATTACTAGAGTTAGACCTGAGTTTCTCGTTCGGATGAACTGGGGACGAAATTTATCAGGATTGAACATCACAGGTTCAAAGATTACTATTTTACCCTTACAGAAAAATACGTTCAATACATATTATGGAGGCTATGAAAATGACTAGACTAACTTATCGAGAAATAAGTAAAGTAACATTTCAAATTGTGTAAATCACCAGACTACCCTTATCGAAAATAAGTAGAGTAAATATTACAGACCGTGAGAATGACTATTTTGCCCTTTTCTTGAAATAAGTGCAATAAAAATTATGGAGACTGTGAAAATGACCAGATTACCCTTATCGAAAATAAGTAAAGTAAATATTACAAATAGATACTGTGAAAATGACCATTTTACCCTTACTGGAAATAAGTGCAATAAATGTTACGGAGACCGTGAAAATGACTTGACTACCCTTATCAGAAATAGGTAAAGTAAATATTACAGGATGTGAAAATGACCATACTGCCCTTAGTGGAAATTAGTGCAAAGATTACTAGAGTTAGACCTTAGTTTCTCGTTCGGATGAATTGGGAATATATCAGGATTGAACATCACAGGTTAAAATATTACTAGATTTAGACCTGAGTTTCTCGTTCAGATGAACTGGGATGAAATATATCAGAGTTGCACATCACATGTCCACGCCCATTGGCGTATTTTGGGCACAGTTTTATGTTGACATCAGCTGGTCAAAATTGCCACAGTTGGAGATGAGATGCTAAAACAGATAAGACAAATTTTGTACTTGAAATGATCGACTTGGCTTTGTAAAATAAAAAATTTATACAAATTTATGTATGCAAATTGGCATCACATTATCCAGTCTTTATTATTCTTTATTATAAATGTCCTTAGTTCGTCGCATTATCATATCAATCAATGCTAATCTCTTTCATCACTTTTGCACCACTAAGCATTTTTGACATTGTTGTTTCTAGTTTATTTATATTCAAAATCAAATTGTCAACTCTCAGATTGACTTTTACGAATTTATTCTACATTAGATGCTTTCCCGTAATGGTGTGGGAATTTCAGGGTTATATCATTCTCACAGTTCTCAAAATAATTGTTGCTCTAATTCTAGAAAAGGTGTCTATAAAGAAAGCAATGCAGCAACTGATAAGGCTGTAATCCAAGCAAAATGTGTTCCCAATTTGTACACCAGTATGCCTGCAACCATTGAAAAGGGTCTAGTGGTATCCTGACTTCATTCAGAACTAAAATATGGAAATAGCAATATGAGCATATAACTGAGAGTTTAAATATGGTGATGACAAGGAAATGACAATACAAGATGACTTTCCAGAAAATGGGGGGAAATGGGGTGCAAAAATAACTTTTCACATAAAAAAGAGTGTTAAACGAACTTTGCACGGAAAAAGATCATAGGTTAAAGGGTGCTAGAATAATTTTTCACTTAATAACGGGTGAAGAAAGAAGGTAGCACACATGCAGGCTTGTTACCCCTAATTAATTCAGAACTAAAATGGATCAAAAAGTTCTAGTGGCAATCTGACAATCTCAGATGGACCTGCAAATACGCAAGAGCATAACTCAGCATATTCAGAAACACGGAGAAGGAAATAAGAAAATATAACTCAGTAAACGACATTCCAGAAAGGGTGAAAAAGGAGTGCAAAAATGACTTTTCATACAGAAAAGAGTGATAAAGGAACTTGGCACAAAATATTTCACTGTTATTATAGTACTCCCTCCGTTCCATTTTACATTGATGTTGTAGAGTTTTTCACGCAGATTAAGAAACATTAGAGAGAGTTGAATTTTTCCAAACCAAATTTCGGTATTATAGATTAGAACAAGAATACAATAAGAAATCAGAAATCAAAGACTTCAGAGCTGATTCATGATTTCATTTGATGTTTACATTAAATTCATTTAATTAGTATCTAAAATCCAACCTAAGTTTCCCAATACAAAAACATTGTTCATCTATCCAAGATCATCTCGCTTCATTACTTGAACTAACGGATTAAGAAACTTTGGTGTCTATGGAATATTGTAATTTGGAACAGTGAAGAAAGAACTGATTTTTTTTTATCTATTTCGTTTGTTTCTCAGATAGAAAACGAAACTAGGAAACTGTGGATCTTAAGAGTGTTTTTATAATAAATTTTGGTGGAAATGAAAAGTTATGGCTCGAGAAAAGTCCACCAAAACAATTTTCCGCCGAACAAGAATGAATTCAAACGATTGGAGGGAAGCTCCCTCCTAATCGAAGAACACAGTTATGGTCGTTGGATAGAGTCATAATCCGCGTGAATTCTCCTGTTATCATACTAGTCGTTGGATTCGAGACATTTGTTTTCTATTGGTTCCGTTTCTATCATTTAGACTGTAGAGTAACCATGTTTTCCCACTGTTGGATAAGGTAGTTATCCGTGTGAACTTTTTGAGTTGGCACTATATTCGTCGGATTAAAAACTTTGGTTTTCTATAGGCTAATTATGTACCACACGGATCAGCTCAATATAAAAAAAACCGAGAAGCATAGAAATCCCAATGGATAAACATTTTTCTAACCCATTTTCTTTCTTTCTTTTTTTATATTTGAAAATCCATAAACAGTTATTAGAATTTTTTTCTTTCTTAACTAGATGATTGTAGAATATATTTTTTCCCCTTAATAAATAGAGATAATATATTTATAAAAAACCAAAATTTGAAGTATAATTAAACTTTTACAAAGTTTTTGGTTGGATTCCGAGCGACTAGCTGGGCACCAACTGATGAGTGCCAAATAGTGCGTATTTCTATACCTTTTTCTTGGCATTTAATTCATCTTTCGCGATTTAAATCATATATTATCCCAAATTCTATATTTTCTCTGTTTTCAAGAATAAATATTTGTACTAATTAATTTTGTATTTTTTTGGCACTAAATAAAGCTTGGAGGAAATAAGGACCCAAAAGAAGTGGAGAATTGGTGACAGCGGAAGAGAGACAACAAAGGCTCGCGCTAGAAGGCAGTGAAGAATATTGTTTTCACCTCATCCGCAAGTGAAGAATGCTGATTTCACGTCTTAAAACAATAAGTGGGCTTGGGATATTGGCTTTGAAGAAATTTGGGCTTAGAAGAAATAAAATCCAAGACCCAAACCCGTATCCAATCTGAGCAGTCAGATCCGATTCAAATACTCAACATCCAAGGAATCTACACACCGAGCATCAATGAATGATGCATCCGCCTCACACCCTTGCCGCCTATCTCCTTCCCTAATCGAACACAGAACCCTAGTTAGTAAGTTCGCTAATAATACTCGTATAATTCTCGAACCCATTCGTATCGACCGAATCCGTACGTATCGACCATATGACTGGAACTCCGACTTAGATTCGCGAATTTCCAGCTTAAAATGAATTATACGCGTATTTACGAATTACCGAATCATACGCCCCGTATAATACTTTGTCACATCATCATCAAATAATCATTATTTAAGTATATTTGTTACTTTTAAAATTTTACATACACTAATCTGATTCCAATACCATCAACGTTCATGTTATTTGCTGATTGTCATGCACATATCATATGTATATTTCATGTCAAGTACTCCCTCCGTCTCAAAATAACAGTCCTAATTGACTTTGTCAAAATAATAAGGAAATCCTACAAAAATTCATGACTAACCCTTGATCAGACTATTTAATGTTAAGTTATTACCAAAGTTAGCTAAAAAGGTAATGTAATAATAAATAGAAGTTTTAGGAATTTTGCAACTACCCATAAATATTTTCATTTAAAACAGGAATGACAATTAATACAAAAAAATATTAGATGGATTTTTTCATTATATATGGTGATAATATTTATGATTTGGAATTAAGTTTATATAAAAAATAAAGGGTATATTTGATAGTTTAAGGGAAAAGTATGTCTATAAACAGAGCGGATAGATAAAAAGAGACAGACCAAAGTAGAAATTAGGACAGATAAAAAAAGACATAGGGAGTATTAAACTGTAGTATTTTAGGAAAGATTATATTAAAAATACTTTTTTAACAGGTTAATAGAGATCCAATAGATTCAGGAAAGGATGATGTATTTTTAGAAATGAGAGAGTCTTGAGGAGAGAGAAAATTTTAGGAGAGAGAGAGAAATATTTTCCAGAGAGATTTTTAGAGAGAGAGAATGTATTTTTCTTTATCATCTTCTTCCCCAAAACTAGATCTAGAACTCCATTAATGGAGATTATCAATGTAAATCAAATGTAAATTAAACAATCATAGTGAATATGAATGAAACTAAGATTGGGATGAGTTCAGAAAGAAGTTGTGGGTGAAATGTATATTATAATTGAGTTACAGGGAGCAATTGGTGGTGGTGAATCTGAAGAAGATGTTGAGAGTGGTTATTGTGTATGTTGTTGATTCATGAGATACTCTTGCAGGTGGTTGTAATTGAATGTGCTGGTGGTTTGTCTAGTAAATTATAACTGAGTCTGATCATACTTGTAGGGGAGTTAGATGTATGTATTAGGATTTAGTGAATGCTGAGTGGGTATCACAACCATGGAGTGAACTATGCAAGGAGATTTGACTAAGGTGATGAACATGAATGAGTTAATGGTATTGACGAGTTATCTAACAGTGGTTCTGTGGCTATTGTGGAGTTGTAGGTAGTTGTTGAATGTTGAATTGAGTTGCAATTGTAACTAGTTGAGTTGGTGGAATTACAAATATTATAGGAAAATATGAGATGAAGATGCTAGTCATTACAGATGGTTATATGGGATGTGTTTGGGTTGGGATGTTAACTGGAATTGGTTGAAGTGATCTTGATGTTGCAGTTAAGAGTTTAAGATGGGCAGTGGAACTGAAATTGCAGGTGGAGATGTCATGGATAGTTGGATGAGATGGAAATGGTTGTGGTGATGCTAATATGGATGATGTGTAGAATACAATAACTGTTGTTGGATTCTGTTGAACGTGGAGATGGGGTTGAACAGAATTGAATTGCTGTGAGAAAGATTGATAATGGGAGTTGTAGGGCTATAGTTAGTACTAGCAGTGAAAGCTAGGAAAATCTGCAATTGCAGGTGGGCATAGTTTTCGATTGTAATTTGAATTCAGAGCTTATTTAGTATAATTGTATTGATTGCATCATTCTAGTCTTAGTAGCTTATGTGTTGCACCATGATTGTGCATTAGAGTTCTTTGGCCTATGCAAAGGCTCAAGCCAGATTCAGTCAGATGTCTGGCTGACTCAGTGTGTCTGACTTAGTAAATCTGACTGTGTTGAATCGGTGTAGATTCACCGAGTTCCCTGTCTTGACCCTAATTGACTCAGTTTACCGATTCCTATTTGACTTGGACCTTGACTGTTGACTTGAACTTTATACGTTGACCGTTAGTTGACCAAGTGGACTGTTAGTGACCGTTTGTTGACCATATGGACTGGACCTTAGTTTATTGGGATGGTTTAGGAGATTTGGGCTTAGAGTAGTTTTCTTAATTAGATGTTTTGGACCTCTTGCGGTCCGAATTAGACTTTGGTTTCTTTTACAACGTTGTAGATATTCATAAGACTTGGCTACAGACTATACAATCAATCTAATTGGATTAGTAAACTCTTAGTTATACTAAAGATAGAGAATAAGATATCATAATGGGATTAGAACCATTATATAGAATTATATGATTCTTGTGTGAGCCTTTTGGATAAACTCTTAGAGTGCTTGTATGATTAACAGTTAGACTATTAACAACGATCGATTCAAAGGATGAACCAGTGGATCGTGGATCTCGAGGTAGGTGTGGCTTGTCATCAAAAAAAGGTATGAGAATACATTTGACTCTGTAGTAATTATTATTGTTGTTTTAACAAAACTTTATGCTTATCAAACTTATACATTGTTTATTTGTACATTCCATACTTTGTTTTAAATTGCATTCCGATAATTATGTTGATTCTGTTAATCTTTCCATGAATTGGAAAGTATTTGTAATGTTTGCTTGAATTGTTATGGGAAATAAGGATTTCCACTTGTGGTATATAGGATATGCTCCTTCGAATTTATATCTAGTGCTTTTATGTTAATCGGAGTGGAAGTGGGCTTCAATAT
Organism: Papaver bracteatum; assembly: GCA_023529315.1. Lineage (NCBI taxonomy): Eukaryota > Viridiplantae > Streptophyta > Magnoliopsida > Ranunculales > Papaveraceae > Papaver > Papaver bracteatum. The sequence continues at coordinate 110,416 of JAJJWX010000185.1, forward strand.
TACTAATCGGAGTGGAAGTGGGCTTCAATATTATATATTGTTTGAAGAAGGAGTTTGTCCATATACTTGTTTGTTTATTTCAGTGACTTGGTCACTGTTTAATGCTTCGAAAACATGTAATGTTTCCACATCTTGCATATGATTACTTAGAAGTTAAATGTTAATTATTCCCATTTTCGCCAAAGTGATGAGAAGCGAGTGGGCGCAACGAAAGCTCCGAGAAGTTAACTTCGTTATTTAATTATATCCTGATATGTTTATTTTGTTGTATATTGTATTTGTAAACCAAATGACTATTTTATATGTATCATTGGAGATGAGTTCTTGTATATATATTTCTAAATTTAAGTGTTTAATTTGGATTATTAGTGCCTCTGTTTTTAGATAATTTCTTGGATTAGTCAGCTGCTAGCTTAGGGGGTACTACACAACTCCACCAACATGATTGGATGGCCCAGATCGATTCCATAACCCCCAAGCAGGTATGGAATATCCACTACCGAATCAAAGCGGGCCCCACATGGTCGGTCTCCCCAAAAGATTGGCATAACTTGCCAAAATGTCCAAGCCAGAGCAGTATGGAAGGAAAACCCTTAATTAGGGTGTGCGGAACAATACATGTGTCGCAAAACAGTCCCAATCATCCATCTTCACAGGTATAGATGGATGGTGTAAATGTATATTCAAAGGGCCCAGAGCATGTCAACACGATTACCGTGGGCCCGTATACATACCTGACCGATCGGTCATGACCAACCAGGTTCGGTCATCCCAATTCGTGCGCACGAACGGAGTATGACGCACGATCGTGAAACTCAAAATTAGGGTTTTGAACATCACGGGCATCCATTTTATCCGGCACGAATGAAGGGTCCGAGATTTGATTAAGCAGGTCCGGTCATACCAACATGACCACCGTGGGCCCATATATCCCCTCACATGATCGGCCAAGGCATACCATGCTTGGTTATCCCAAAACGCATGCCCAAACTAGCGTGGTCACACTTCCCAAATTGCAAACTAATCTCGACCACTCAATTTCGCCAGACAATTTTAGTGGCTTAGATCACGTTTTCATGGGACAGTCAACTATAGGCGTAAACACCAGCCTACCATCTACACGGAAGGCCAATCGGCCAAGCCCGACCAAGATTGGTCGTCTTGGAACGCGCGCCTGAAGTTGGAACGATGTGCGGCTTTTGCGGCACCAGTTATCTGTCGCAAATTGATCTCGACCACTCAACTTCTCCAGACGAATTTAGTGGCCCAGATCACACTTTCGTGAGACAATGAGGTATGGGCGCCTACACTGTCATGCCATCTACATGAATGTATGATCGGCCAGCCAAAATTCTTATCCCAAGCTTGGATTCGATCATGCTTAAGAGTGATGCTTGTGCGCCTACTCCAAAACCCTAATTTCACCAACGGTCGCAGATGAGTGTCTCAGAGACCATCTCATTCGTCCAACTTCACCGGCTTGGTTATACAACCCTGGTCAGGTGTTAATTGGTCAGTGAGGCATCATGATGATCACCATCCGTCACTCTACCACACCATGTGGTCGGCCAAGGAAGGATTTTCTTGCGCAGCCTCCAAACCATCACATGAAGTAGGCAGGACATGAAGTTATTTTGAGACTCTCAAACAGCAATTCTTCATACATGCTGAATATACTCGATGCAGTACCTGCATAGTATACACACGATACTTCACAAGTATCGACTTCCTGAATAACGCAGTTATTCAATCTAGCATTACATGCTATTTTCTGTGGGTCCCACGATCCACGCACTCGAGACATCAATCATGTCACAAACTGGGGATATATACTGGGTTATTGGTATGGCGGTTTACATCGTGCAGCTCACAACGCGCCATCACAAGAACGTGTCAGGAAGTCATGGACGGTTAGTGATGATGGATGAAGTGGGCAATCCTGGTCATGTGACACTAACACATTATTTCACTACTCCATCACTCCACTTTCTCCACTTCCCACGAGATACGAGGGTTAGGCTAAAAGGCTTGTATAAATAGGTTCTCTATCATATTTTTCAAACAAGACAAGACAACAGAGGCAAGTTTTGATACAACCATATTCAAACACCAAAACTGATAGCTTACATCCTGCAAGCCAGTTCATCTTTCTGATACAAGTCATACATAGCCAACACCTTCACAATCTTAACACTTTCTTCGCTTCCCTCCCTAAGATCAACCCCATCTCCTTCACTTTGTGACCGAAACAAGTCTGGAACGGCCATTTCTTGGTTTAGGCCGGACTTTCACAGATTGATATCCTGAATCTACAAGAACTCACCGCTCAGTGCATTTGTTGAGGGTTTAGATTTATTCCTCATCCACACACCCCAAATTACCAAAACCGGCAGGAGTAGTTTTCACCCTTAAACAGTTTGATACAAGTGAGGCTTCAAAAGCAAGTAAGTTCTATTCAACAATTTTACAAGAAAGATAGTTTTAGAATTCACTGGGGACTTGGCTTCCCAAGAGGCTCAATGATCAAACGCCGTGTTTGTTTCCCTTCATACTTCCCTTTTACGCGATATTTGCAATTATATATGATATGTGCAATCATTCATGACCAAGATGCAAATTTCATTTAAAATAATCTCTTTCAGAAAATTCGTTCACAAAACTATCTCAAAATAAACCAATTAAATTACCTATTAATTCAAAACCGGAAGTCAAATTGTGAAAGGAAATCCTCACTATCACTCAAAAAGAAAAGCATCTAAAAGAAAAGAAAAGTAGGTGGCGCGAATCCTTCAAGGAAAGTCCTTCAGCAGCAACTCGTCCTTCTGTGAAAGAGTGACTTTCATCCTTTGAAGTACAGCCTGCTTCAGCTTCAACTCCTTAGACAACTTTTCAACCTCTTCTTCTTGGAGAGTAACACAGTCTGCCGAAGGGACTTCATCTTGTAATCTCCGGAGCTCCTGAATCTCGGAGAACCCTTTGAAGAACCAAGGAGCATTAAAGTCGTACTGCACAAATACATCTCAATAGCACTTCCATTCTTCAATCATCTCCTCAGAAACTGTTATACCAGTCGTGACACTCATCCCATGGATAGAAAATAAAGCTTCATGGACGCGGTTGACCAATGCAAGACGACTTTTAAGCTTCGTAGTGGTATAAATGTGGCCGTGCTTCTCCCATATCTCCGTGTACAACCCTTTGAACTGAGATGGCACGCTGAATCCTCCAACCAACACATGACCTGGATAAGGGACATTGAAAGGAGGATCGAACAAAGCCCCAGGATGCATTACCAATACTTCACCAATCACAGGAGCCTTGTCAGTTGCAGGAGGCATTTCATAAGAAGCCACCACGATAGCTTTATTGATTGGAACCTGCTCAGAATGTTCTTCAAGGGGAGCCACCTCAACAATAGCGGATGTTGCCTCTCCTACATTCCTCCCGATGTCTACTTCACTCTGGGTGCTGATTTCCATCATGTCCCCATCAAAAAGATCAATTAGAGAGGCACCTTATCCAGCCGATCTTGAGTCATCTCTGGAAAAGGAGAGGTTTCACCAGACTTCTCAGCATGGAGATCAGTATTACCAGACTTCTGAGACTTCTCAGCATGAGGATTAGTGCTGCCAGACTTCTCAACATGAAGGCCAACATTACCAGACTTCTCGTTCTGAATGCGCGCCAACCTTGTAAAAATATTCTCTTTCGGAATTCCCTGATTTCAAGTAACGATCACTCTTAGAAGAAATTAATTTAGAGAAATGAAGGAATCGACAAAAAGAGATTTAAATACCTGCATATTGGAGGAATTGAGGATCACCGAATCACATGCCTACCTTTTATATCTCTCTCCTGCTTGGGTACTGCAATCATCAGCTCTGGTCCGTTTGCCTGGGAGTGGCTTCAACTGGAAATACTTCTTCAAAATATCAGAAGATAGCTCAGCACAAGAATCTATCATAATAAATACTTCGTTAAATAGAGACAACAGAGCAACACGAAGTGGGCTTCTCATATACCCTGTGAATTTATAACATTATTAATTAATATATGACCAGCATGTACTCATTATCGGTGCGGCATGACGACTGAGTGTTGTTCTCAGCAGAGTAACACGAACCTCCAAGCATTAATAATGAAGCATGTACGAAATACCCGTACATGCTGTAACTCTCGGTGTGTTATACTATCCCGATTGAGCATATTTGAATCTGGACTGTCCATATCAGTCTCAGAAATGATCACGACCATCCAACTTCACCAGCATGATTGAATGTCTTAGATTGAATTCATGACCCCAAGCAGGTATTGGAATATTCACTACCGACCCAACGCGGGCCCCGCATGGTCGGCCTCCCTAAAAGTGTTGCATAGCTTGAAAAACCGTCCAATACAAAGCAGTATGGACGAAAAACCCTAAACTAAGGTTTGCGGCACATTACATGTGTCGCAATACAGTCTCAACCATCCATCTTCGCAGGCATAGATGGAGGGTGTAGATGTAGATTCAAAGGGCCCAGAGCATGTCAACATGCTCACTGTAATACCGCCTACACACATGATCGATCGGTCAGGACCAACCATGGATGGTCATTCCAGATCGTACGCCCAAATTGGGCATGCCGCACGGCCGGCAAAACCCTAATTAGGGTTTGCATTGATCTCAAACGTCTGTTTTCTCCTGATCGAATGGAGGGTTTAGGAGTCGACTGAGCAGGTCCAGTGAGAATCAACATGATCACCATGGACCCATCTATCTCTACACCCGATTTTCCAAGGCATACCATGCCTGGTCGTTCCAATTCGCACTCCCAAACTAGCGTGGTCACACTTCCCAATTGCAAACTGATCTCGACCACTCAACTTCGCCGGACGAATTGAGTGGATTAGATCATGTTCCTATAGGAAAGTAAGGTATAGGCATGTACACCAGCCTGCCACCTATACGCCAAACCAATCGGCCGAGACCGACCAAGCTTGGTTGTCCCGAAATGCGTTCCTGAAGAAGGAATGATGCGCGTCATTTTCAGCACCAAACTTCTGTCGTAAATCAATCCTGTCCGCTCTTCTTTGCTGGTTTTTAAGGAATTGAGGAGACGATCGTGCGGAGGGGACGCCTTGAACCGAGTGAATTATTTAACCTCACATAGATGCACCGCTGCAAAGGGGGTGATTTGAATTCGAGAGATCAATCTGTAGTACTCCGGTCTAAACCAAGACAATGGCCATTCCAGAGTAAATTCGATCACAAGAGAGGATGGGTTGATCTGTAGGAGGGAAGCTAAGAAATGTGTGGAATCAATGGTAATCAAAGATTGTAGGTGTGTTGTGAATTCTAAATATGATAAGTTCTAAATGATTGAAATTGCTCAGTTGAGAGTAATTGCTCAATTGATGAGTTGTTGATTTCGTATTTTCAGTGAGACGTGAGATTCTTGTTGTTGTTTCAATCATGATTCAGAGATTCTTGGTCGATTTTCCATCCACTACTTTGTTAACTTCTTCAAATGACTGCACGACTTACTCACATTCCATCGTGTGTTTGAACACACGTGTCGTAGATCGCCAGACCAAAACCCTAGTTGATATCCCCCCAAGTGACACGATTGACGTCTCGTGGTTAATAAGTCAGTTACTGACTTCATGATTTAATGGGACAATGAGTCCATGTATTTGCTGAGTTGAACATGATTTGAAAAAATGTTCAGAAACTCATGAATTAAACGTTTCTGCTGAGACAAAGATAAAATTCTGACGTTGAAGTGAGCAGTTGTTGTTCATTAGATGAATTGTTGAATATTGATAGTTGAACCAATATTCCTTGGTTTGAGAAAATATTGCTCGTCCGATGAATTATTGGTAGCGTGACCAAAATAAAATATTAATTAAAATACTGGTATTTAAACCGAGCATAATTAAAAAGAATACTGATCACGAGATCGTCATAAAATTATTAGTGTTTGAATCTGGAATTATAATCCTTGGACTTAGAAACCCTAATTTGATCAATTGATGGTTTACTTGAAAATTAACCGTGGAGTGAAGGAGAACCGGCTTCATGGGGCCATGTAGCTCCCATATGTTCGTGTGAGCAAATACCAAGGCCTCTCGAAGAGTTGGTGATTCGTTGATGAAAGAATGATCAAATGCTGGTTTAATCATTTATTCGAAAATGCTCGTCTGAGCCTTAGGTAATAAAACCTAATAAATTATGAAGAGATGAGAGACCAACAAAGGGGTCATGAAACTGGCCCTTGGAGGTCACAGGATGGAATGACGATCATTCCATGAAAATCCCAAAATTATTTGGAAGAGTTTTGGACCTAATACGTGCAATTGCGCAAATTATGTCAAATTGTGTAAATACGCGGGACCGGCTCCTTGCGAGCCAAAGAGCCAACCTTGGTCGATCAAGGTAACAAGCTCATGTCACCAAAGTGTTCGTATCTCAGTTCTTAGAATTTGATATTTTCAGATGTGCATTTGAGAAAATATGAAAAAATCAGGGGTTTTTGATGAAACTGTCAAAACTTCATGAGATGAAGGAAAAATAAAAAAAAGTGAAGGAATCATGAAGTGTGGGACCATCCATGGCCAAGGCATGGCCGACCGGCCAAAGGGACCAATCCCACACGTTTTCCCAATTTTTTTATAATATTTTCATGATTTTAGTGAAATATGATAAAACCAAGGAATTTGTTAAAACCAAGGAGTTTTTGTTGAAATAAAAGAGTTTTGTTGAAAACAAGGAGTTTCCATGAGATGAGGAAATCATGAAAAATAATAATAATAAAATAAGGGACATGTGGGACCAGCTTGAGCATGGTTGGCCGGCTAGGGCCCGGTCCCGTGAGTTTTCCCTAATTTTATGTATTATTTCATGATTTAAAGGAATTTTCATAATTTGAAGGAAATATCATGAAATCAAGGAATTTCATGGGATTATGAAAACATGAAAAATATAATAATAATAAAATGGGACGTGTGGGGCTAGATAGGGCTTGACTGGCTGGCTAAGGCCCAGTCACACGCGTTTCCCTAATTTTATATTATTTTTTCATGGGATCAAGGAAATATCATGAGATTAAGGAGTTTTCATGAAATTAGGGAAATAATAATAAAATAATGAGGAACCATGAGGTGTGAGGCCGACTGGGATCAAGACATGGCTGGTTGTCCAATAATCACGGCCCACAATGTCTTCCTTAATTTTATATTATTTCTTTGGTGTGAGGGAAACACCATGAAACTGAGAAGTTTCCTCAAAACGAAAGATATTTGTTCAAGTGAAAGGATTTTCATGAACTCAAGGAATATAATAAAAAATATGCTAAAAATATGAAACTGGCGTGGGATTGACCACGACACGTCCGGCAGGTCAGTGGGCCCATGCTCCCAGCGCCTTGGTCAATGTTTAATTATTTATTATTTTCCTTCCTATTTTGCATAGGTTCATCGTCTCATCGTATTTTGAAATAATTGTTCGTACGGTGATTGTTAGTGCATCATCGTCAAGTACACTTGTACCATTTGAGTCGGGGCTTACTCGGAGGTAGCTTAGATGCCCGTGTTGTTGAATATTTATTACTAACCCATGGAATTCTTCTGGGAAGAACCATGGATTGAAGTAACGAAATATTACAAAAGTATTTGAATAATTTCAGATATATTTGAATATTTTCAGAAATTCAGTGGATGAATCCAAGAATTTAAGAATAATTAATTGATAGCTCTATACTAGAAGAGCAAGCTGTCTAGGAACATTAATTATTCTGATATGATCTTGCTGGAGCTTCATATCCTTTACATAATCAGGGAAAATTATTGTTTGTATCCTGAAGACGTTATCGCTCTATACTAGCAGAGCAAGTTGTCTAGGAGCCGTCAATCTCGTGATTCTATATAGAAATAATTATTGAAGTATTCAGTATTCATGAGATATGCCGTTGTCCAGCCGAGAGACTACATATCTGCATGTACTCTGAGATACAATATTCTCAGTCAGAGATTCGATGAGAGACCCGTGTCTCAATACTCACGTCTGATTACTGGACCAGAAGTTCGTATAATTATGGGTTTACGATTTTAGCCTTTGTCGAAAATCCACCATCTACATTAAATCCCCTACTTAGTGAGGAAAGATGTATTCCCCAGTCAGCATTAAATGGTGATTTTACGGTCATAAACAATATAAGTAATTGAACTTAGTCGTAAGTTAAGACATTACCGGATTTTGATAGTACGACCAAACCATGACTTGAATGAAGATCCCAGTGGCATGATGGAGCATCGTCTAATGAGCATAGATTGGTGTTGAACCGCTGATCTTGATGACGAGACCTTGGTCGTTTAGGATTCGCGGGCCGGACCGAAAAAACAAATCCTTATTTTAGGAATAGACACACGTTTGTTCGTTAGTTTAAGGAACAAACAAAATAGACATGAGTCTAATGATATAAAATTTTGTCTATCAGCTTTCACGAAAACCAAAATTTTATCTTTGTGGGATTTCATAAAATGGAATAAACTCTCGTTCCAAAGGTGAATGCTCGCATGAGAGAAAAGTTTTTTTTTTAAAAAGACGTGCGTCTGTTAATAAATTTTTTGTCTATGAGATTTCATGAAATTTTTTATTTTCGATATGTGAGCGTTCACAAAATTTTAAAAATATACTCTCGCTTCAAAGACAGATGCTCGTGCGAGGGAGAAAAATATATAGATATCTTTTTAAATTTATGTGAGTTTCACGTTAAATATATGTATTTTGTAAAATTAATATTTTGATTTTGAACAACTGTTGAAAGTAGACAATTATACATGGTGAAATACTGTCTGTATGTGAGTTTTCATAATTGTAAGATGGACGCCTGTCCAATTTTTGAAAAACCAGTGGATGTTCAAATTCACATGGGTTGTTCACGGTTTGATGAAAATCAAGTCATGATTTTGAATAATAAATTTTGCTCGTCTTTGCAGATTTGAAGGGACGAGCAAGTTTTTCAAAATTTTGACGTTATAATCACTATAGCTAGTGAAATTGTAAATAGGCAAGAGCTGGATTGTTACCGTTTCAGCGCGTGCTTGTTATTGATATATCCATGACTCCCTGTATTTTTCCTCAGATAGTGATTACTTCTGGTCACAACCACGCTTCTGGATCTTCCGGAGAATGCTCCAGAAATATCAAGTCAAACATGAAGACTTTTGCAGATGTTCATCCTGGGATGAATCAACCTTTCAGAGACGTTGGAAAGCTGGTACTTTGTATGTCTCTCGATCATCTGTGAGTCGTCCCTTATTTGCAGAATCATCGCCGACTTCAGCAAATGAGACTATCGGCTGACGATGAAGGCAGGATTTGCGTTGATGGTGTTGATCCTGATTCAGATGTGGATGAACGAAGAATTTCGTCATAATTCATCATCAGAAAATTCAGAAGTTAGGTCTTTATTGAAATTGTTGTAGAATCTTCGTATGATATCTCATTTTCGCGGTCTACCCATGTATCCTCATGCCCAGGAAATTTCCAAACTTTAGTGAAGAAGCTTTTTGGGTTCCGAGCATGTTTAGGATCCGAAATCGACGAAGCAGTAAATTTTCAGCTGGCATGCAGTCCAATGTTTTGGCCACAACTCTTTGCTCGTTTCTCCAATTGTTGTGAATTTTGGATATACTGTAGAGGACATCCATATGAAAAGAATGATCGATGAACCATCCCCAAATTCTTTACCAATTGATCCTAGATCGTCAATTTGTATAGGACAGTGTAAAATCATCTCCGACGAGTTTGCTGTAAAACACTCAAGTTGTATCTTTAGACCATTCGCTTGTGTCTTGAATGGTTGGTGAAGAATTTTAATGTCATTGATTTGTTTGAGATCAGGACACCATGATTGATACATAAGCATGGTGTTTGCAGTTCCATCTTGCTTCTGTCAATCGTAGAAACATCACTTCTGAAACCCTGGTCATGGGACCATAGTTGAGGCTGCTCTCGAGATGGGATGATGTAATGACCATGGTCTTATGTCCCAGTGGTAGCATTACTTTTATGATGAATAATTAGCACATGATAGTCTGGTGCCACGAGTCTTGGACTGTGAAACTGATCATCATGATCAGTGGACCGTCAGTCCCCAGTATTTTGTTAAATCCCTCCTTTTCGTTTTCTCTTCTTCTGGCAAGACTTAGATAGAGGACCCGGGAAAAAAATTGATGTAAAGACCCAGGTGGTAGCAGTTGGAGGTACCTTGATGAAGGACTTAGCGAAAATACCTGGTGGACATCGATCGACTTTAGAGGTTTTGAATCCCGTCCACGAATTTCTGCTTGCATGTAGTATGCTCTGGAAGCTGTAGGAACCTCACACGACGTCGGAATTCGATGCTTGACCCCAACTTTTGAAGCTAAGAGACTGAGTTATTATATGATAGAATCACTCAATTTGGAGCTGTAGAAGTCCTCCAATGAAGCGTGCACATTTTCAATTTGTAATCCCGTACAAATTTTTCAAGTTTCGTAGACCTGACGGTAAAGGCCATAACTTTCAGCTAATATGTCTGATTAATGTGCCCTTTTGGTATGTTTTAGAAGAGACATAGGCGAACATCTTTCGTTGAGGAAGCATTGTCCCATTCCTCACCCATCGGTACTTTTATGCAAAACCATGACCTGAAGTGTGTTGTATCTCATTTGTAAAGGTGATGAGAATATCTTGTAGAAGACTTGGATTATGTCCCCCAGTCGTGCCAGCTTTTGGAATCCTTTCATGTGATCATGTTATCCGGTCTACACATCTTGATATGAATCATTGGTTCTTAGATAAATCCGCTTCATGTGTAACACTTCAGAGAATGATTAATTGATGAATCCCTGAGGATGTTGCTCTTGAGACCGTCGTTGGTGCTGAGACTATGAATGATCACGCTCTAGAGATCCTTGTCGATGCTGAGATCATAGATGGTGTTCCACTAAAGATTATTGTTGATGCTAATACCACGGTTGAAGTTTCTCCAAAGACCGAAAAGGATAGAACCATGATTATAGATATAATATTTGCTCCTTCTTCCAGTGAGCCTTTTACATTCACAAACTAGTTAATGAGTTGAGCGTCCGTAAGATGAAGGTGTACTGAGAGTTCGACCTGAATGCTCCTGAAAGCATAACTTTACCACAAACTGGCTTTATCGGTGAGTCATTATTGTTGCGGTAGATAGCATCAGCAATTTTTGTATTGGATGTGATTGGTGAAGAGAGAAAATTCCTCAATCATGTAGGGGCTTTTGATGTAGAGAAATACCGTTGATGAAGTTTCACAGAATCGCCTTAGGTTACCCAGTGTACATTGAAGGAGTTAGTGTCATCCATGTATGAATAATGCTGCATGTGCTTCAGATGTCTTATTATGGGATAATGAAGACTTATCGATTGTAGTTTAGTAACACTTTGATCGTGATGGTGTTGAATCAATGTGTCATCATCTTGATATTTGTGCTGAAGCTGTACTCTTTGATTGGGAGTACAATTTGATGGATTCTCAGATGTTTGAGCATTGAAGCGTATACTTCTTAAGCATCAAATGCCTTAGGGGTTTGATTATCTCGGCCATGGAGTTTCTTCTGTTGATTCAGCATCCCTTTTGTTGTGGTAGTGGGATTCGACACTTGTGTATACATCCGATCCTTCTGATTTTGTGGAACACATGGACTTGCAGGAGAAACTCCCAAAGTATTTTTCGCCATGTTTGGACATCATCTCAGTAATAAATGTTTCAGTGCTTGATTCAGAGAAACGTCAGATTCAACCACTTGGTAAAATACTAATGCGGTGAAGCAACCATTCATAACATCTGGTAGAGTTGCTAGCATAATTAAGTCCCCATGCTAGGATAGCATGTGAAGAAATAAATGACATAGACATGGAATGAGACTTGCCTGAATGCGGAACCTCTTGATGAATGTCTATGCATTTTTTTGCAGGTTGATAGGTGTGATAAAGACCTAATTTTATATCTAGTATTTATGCTTTCTTTGCGAGTTTTCTTGTAAATTATGTATCTTATGTTTGGTTTTTGAGTATTTAGGTACTTTGGAGTCATTTGGAACAAAAGAGGAAGAAACAGGGCAAAAGCGTCATCTCAAGTGCAACTGCTGTTGGAGGCGAAAATTATTTCTCATTATTTGCTTTTACTTCTTCATTTCTGTCTGAAAAGTATGTCGGCTTTAGTGATGTGAATTTTGTCTAAAAGGCACGACAACTTTAGTGATGACTCACATTGAAGAGAGTAAGTAGATCAGAGGAGTAAGAGACGGTTGTTGCTGGGTGAAAGTATTCATTTGGAGCAAGAGGGAAGAATCATCATTGCGCAGGCAAGCGCTATCTGGAGCACATTGGAGGATAAGGGGCCGTCATGTGGTGGCATGTAGATGGGGTGTCTAAATCCAGATTCAATCCTTACACAAACCTAGAAGTTAGAGAAAATCATTTCTCTAATCATTAGCTTTACTTCTCCTTCTTTGTATGTATGAACGGCTGGTTTGATTATCACTGAGAGAAATCCAGAAATTGAAAGGGGATAGAGCAGAGAGACACTGATCGAGTTCAGTAGATATGGCAGAGATGATGTTCAAGGAAGAAAGGTTTAATTGAGATAAAAAAACTTAGGGTTTTGCTGTTGTTCAATCAAATTCAGAGAAGAATAGAGAAAGGAGTATGGTAGCTGGTGAAACTAGGGTTCGTTTCAAGATGGGTTTGAACCAGAAATCAAGATGGAGGAGCAACAGCTATTGCTGCTGTTGATTAAGAGATGGGTCTGTGAGTTAAAGCCAAGAAGGATGAAGAACTGAGGCCATTGAAAGACTGGGTTTCTGGAATGGGTGAGATGATTCTGTGATGAGGAGATGGTGGTTTGAGTGATAATGGGTGTTGCTATTAAGACCCTAATTTGAATGTTATCTTGGGTTGTTGAACTGACAGAATGGATGGAATTGAAATATGATGTTGTTCTGTGTTTGATAAGCAATGAAAGTATTTGGGTTCTGTGAGAAGATTGGAAGACTGGGTTTGTTTCAGAAGTGTAATTACTACAGGGATGGAGACATAGAAGGGCTTGGAAACACCACAACTTATTCATCCCTGTATTACCAGAAAACACATACTATGTGTTTGTGTAAAGACCCGGTTGGCGTTGTTGCAATTCAAGCTGGCTATGCAGCTATTATGTGTTAGTGTTTTCGTTGGATCAGGGAGGCTGATATGCAAGTGTTGTGGCAGTGAGAGCTATTCAAATTATGATTACAGCTGGTGGTATTGTTTGGAATGCAAGGAACTGCAGTTGAGCAATACAGAGAATGTGAGAACTGGTGTGCTGCAATGGTTCTGAATATGAGTTGCAGTTGTTGAAGTCAAGAGCAGCTGGTGCGAATAATATGTGTGTGTTATATGGTTCGGGCTTGTGACCAAGTTGCAGGAAGGGAGGTGCAGGTGAAGCTCTTGGTGGTGTTGGGAGTTAGAAGAATAACTGCAGATTAAGTTGGAATCGCAGGTGGTAAAGTAATGTTGCTATGTTGCTCCAGATATGAAGCTGAGATGGAGATGGTGAGTTGAACTATTGCAGGGTTGTAAATGAAGTTGCATTTGCAGTTTGGTGCTGGCTGAGATTACAGTTGCATCTTAGGAAGAGGGTATGGGTTGTTTGGCTTTGTTGCTGGGTGGTTTGCAATGGATTATGCAAGATTACAACTGAGGTTACATGGCAGAACAAGGTTGGTGCTGCTGTGACAGTGGCATAATGCAATTCGGAGTGGTGAAATGGAATGTATAGCCAACATGGCTGGATATGATGCACAATAGAGTTTGGCCTGTGCAATAGCTATGGCCTAGAGTCCAACCAGCCGAGTTAGATAGTTGACTCGGTGCGACTCAGCGCGACTCGGTGCTTGACCCGAGTTGACTCAGCTGACTACCCGAGCTGACCCGTTTGACTGGTGACCGAGTGGACTTTGCCGGTCACCTGAGATATTTTCCGGTGCCGGATCCCGGCCAATTTCCGGCACGTGACCCATTTTTCCGTCAACTCGTTTTTGGCAAGATTTTTACTTGGGTTTCTCACACTTATGGGCTTAGTGGATATTTTGTTATTGGACTTTGAAGAATTAGACATAGTTTTGGAAGGGAGAAAATCTACAAAAAGGGAAGACTTCTACTAACTTTTGGGATATCACGTTTTTATTCTATCCTTGGAGCCGAGAAGAGAACTACAACTAGGGTTTGCTTTCGTATTTAATATTCATCTCCTTTATTTGATTATTGATTATGATGAACTCCATGAATATGTGTAGAGAAACTTAATATTATTGGTTATGGATGTAGTCTTATATCTATAACTTGTGCTTGATTAATGCATTAGTTTTCTCTCTTTGTTTTCGTTCAAATCCCTACTGCTTTTAATAATCACATGATTGATGTATTGTGATAGGATTTTGATGTTTGTTTAGTTAAGTGGCCAATTAATTGAACTTGCATCTTGTCCATATCTATTTTAGGGTTTTTCATCAAGCGATAACCCAAATAAAAGTAGCATGATATGATTGTAGTTTGTAGTGATACACTCTTATAATCATATGTAGAGTTTGACCATTGTCCGAATTGTTATGCGCAATGTATGACAATTGCATTGATTAGCCTATTTCCAAAAATTAATGCTCCTGGGAATTTAACTTGATTAGCGCAAGGTGTTAGGTTATTCTTTATGTAGAATTCACATTCGCAGCTCTAATGTGTGTGTTGATTAACTTGGGAAATTTTTAGATTATCTTGTTCTCTTGATTTTCTAGGCTTTTGATAATAAAAGAGATTAAATTGTAATTCTAATCATATATGCAAGCACATGTTTAAGATTGAAGATGAATTCCTTGACCAATATCTTTCTCTATTGATTACTTCCAACTATTTACTTTGCTTTTATTTTACTTTTATTTTACAAGAATCAAAAATCCCCCATCTTGGCTACTAAGAAACTTGAAATTGATAACTACAATCGCCTCTCTGTGGATACGAACTCTTCCTTACTTTATACTTCATTCATATTTTGTTGAGTAAGAAAGTGAATTATTTTTGTGTCGATTGACAACCGATCAAATTTTGGCGCCGTTGCCGGGGAGGCATTCGGCTAGTTATTAAGTTTTTAGTTTTTTTTTTTATTATTTCTGCTTGCATACTTGCTTTTATTTTCTTGTCTTGTTTCTCACTTGTTTGCGAGAAATGTTTTTCAGGTACCTTATCCCTGGATTCTAAAGATTGGAATTATCCAAGGTGCGGGATAGCTACTAGAAAAGGCACAATACTCCAACCAAGGCAAGGCACAACGGAAGAAGAAAACTTGGAAGTAGAACATGATACCTTCCAGCAAGTAGAAGAATAAGTTGTAGAACAAGAGGTTCCGGTTGAACAAGAACTACCTTTTGAAGAAGAAGAAGAAGCAATGGGTGATGCTTCAAATCGTACATTCAAGGACTTGGCTTCGCACAAGCTTGATACTCAACAGGGTTGTATTCAAACAAACTCTACCTTTGAGATCAAGACGGGTTTTCTTAGGGAATTTCCTAATTTCCATGGAATGGTGAATGAAGATCCAAACAAGCATCTTATGGACTTCCACACCATTGTCACGGCCATGCTTCCAGCTGATGTTGAGGCGGATGGTGCTATGTTGAAAGTGTTTAGATTCTCTTTGATGGATAATGCTAAGGATTGGTTATATTATTTTCCTCCTGGAAGTGTCACAACTTGTAATGGGTTGAAGAAACTCTTTTTAGAGAGATATTTTCCTACATCTAAGGCTACTCAAATTCGCAAGGAGATTTGCGGAATGAAGCAAAATGTGGGAGAATCCTTATATGATTGTTGGGAACGATACAAGAGGTTGGTGGAAAGCTGTCCTCATCACCAATTCAGCGACGCTATGATTATCCAATACTTCTATGAAGGACTCCAATCAAGCGATAGGAACCTTATTGATGCTGCGGGTGGTGGTGCACTAGTGAGCAAGACGGTGGCACAAGCTAGAGAGTTGATTGAAAACATGGCAACAAACTCCCAACAATTTTTGAGTCGTGGCTCGGATGTGCTTCTTAGGAGAGTAAATGAAGTGATCGAGGTAGAGGAACTTCATCAACAAATGGGTAACATAACATCAATGCTACAACAAGTTTCAGCTGCGGTGATCCCAAATTCTCATCAAGGGTATGAAGAATCCAATAAATAAGCTAACGTGGTCTTTCCAAGTCAGCAGAGACGGTATGATCCATATTCAAATACCTACAATCCAGGATGGAGAGATCACCCCAATTTTAGCTATACTAACAAGCAAGGTGCAGTCCAACAACCTACTTTCAACCGTTCGAGTGGATTTCAACCACAACAACAATTCTAGGTGCAACAACAACAATTTCAGCAACCACAACAATCAATGCAAAATCAAGGTTCCGATATCGACTCAAAGCTTCAAACAATGATGCAAGGAATTTCTATTATGTTTAAAGACAACCAACAAGAGACTAAGAGTGCGATAAAGGATTTACATACACAAATGGGTTCCATGGCTACTGAGTTGAACCAAGTGAAGGCACAAATTGGTGGGAAACTCCCTTCTTAACCTATCAAACCAAAAGAGGGTGTCAATGCAATTACGTTGAGAAGTGGTACAATACTTGTGCAACCCGAAGTTGCTGATTCGGGCAAGGTGGAAACACCAAAGGAACCTGTTTTGGAGGAGAAGAATGAGGATTCTCCCCAAACTTCTGAGGTACCTATTCCTAACTATAAAACTCCAGTTTCTACTTATGTTCCTCCTTTACCTTTTCCTCGCAGATTTGCAAGTTCCAAGAAGGTGGCACTAGAAAAGGATATTTTAGACGTTCTCAAGAAGATCCATGTGAACATACCACTCATAGATGTTATAAAGCAAGTTCCAAAGTATGCAAAGGTGTTGAAGGACTTGTGTACCAATAAACAAAGTCTCAAAGGTAATGAAGTTCTAAGTGTGGGGGAGAATACCTCGGCAATCTTACAACACAAATTCCCACTGAAATGCAAGGACCCGAGTAACTTTGACATTCCCGTCACAATTGGTACCACTACATTTAATAAAGCTATGTTGGATTTAGGTGCATCTGTTAATGTTATGCCTGCATCTATGTATAACTCACTTGATCTTGGTCCTCTTAAAAAGGATGGAATTGTGTTGCAATTATCCGATCGCTCTAATGTCTACCCAATGGGTATTGTTGAGGATGTTCTTGTGCAGGTTAATCAACTTGTATTTCCAGCAGATTTTTATGTCTTAGAGATGGAAGAAGGTTCACCGGACTCATCTCTTCCATTGCTACTTGAGTGTCCCTTCATGAAGACGGAAAAAACCATTATTGATGTTGACAAGGGAACGCTGAGTATGGAGTTTGATGGAGAAATAATCGTTTCAACATTTTCGAGACGATGAGATATCCTAGTGATGTCCACTCTTGTTTCTCCATTGATGTGATGGACACATTGGCGCAAAAAATGTTTGAGTTGAATGGCGCTGATTCTTTGGAAACCGTGCTCACTACACCTATTGATAATGGTTTGGAGTACGGTGATGAGATTAAGGAAACCATTGGTTCTCTTAACTCATTACCGGAAAAATCTGCACTTAAGAATATTTCATATGTTTCTTTACCATGCAATGATGAAAAGCTTGTACCTTCAATTATTAAATCTCCAAAGTTGGAATTGAAACCTCTTCCAAGTCACTTAAAGTACTTGTACTTGGGTGACAATGAAGAGTTGCTTGTGATTATTTCTAACGAGCTTAGTGAATTATAGGAGCAAAAACTTCTAAGGGTACTAAGGAAGCACAAGACGGCTATAGGATGGACAATCGCTGATATCAAGGGTATAAGACTTGCCGTTTGCATGCACAAGATCCGTTTAGAGGACGATGCAAAGTCTACAAGGTAAGCGCAACGTCGTTTGAACCCTCCCATGATGGAAGTTGTGAAAAAGGAGATACTTAAGCTTTTGGAAGTGGGTGTTATCTACCCCATATCCGACAGCAAGTGGGTAAGCCCGGTACAAGTTGTACCAAAGAAATCAGGCGTGACGGTGGTGGAGAATGATAAGAATGAACTTGTCCCAACTCGTGTGCAAACCGGTTGGAGGGTTTGTATAGATTATAGAAAATTGAATGCCACCACTAGGAAGGATTATTTTCCATTGCCTTTTATTGATTAAATGCTTGAACGTTTAGCTGGACACTCTTATTATTGCTTTCTTGATGGCTATTCAGGTTATAATCAGATTGTGATAGCGCCGGAGGATCAAGAGAAAACTACTTTCACTTGTCCTTTCGGTACTTTTGCTTATAGAAGGATGCCTTTTGGCTTATGCAATGCTCTAGCTACCTTTCAAAGGCGTATGGTAAGTATCTTTTCAGAATATGTTGAAAACATAATCGAAGTGTTCATGGACGACTTTAGTGTCTTTGGTGATTCATTTGACCTTTGTTTGAACAATTTGTCACTAATCCTTGAACGATGTGTTAAAACAAATCTTGTGCTGAATTGGGAGAAGTGCTATTTCATGGTAACTCATGGCATAGTTTTAGGCCATATTATATATTCTAAAGGCTTGTAAGTTGATAAATCTAAGATAGACCTTATTCGTGCTCTAAACCCTCCCACTACGGTGAGGGAGATACGTTCTTTCCTTGGTCATGAAGGTTTTTATCGTAGATTCATCAAGGATTTTTCCAATATAGCATCACCACTTTGCAACTTATTGCAAAAAGATGTTCATGGACGACTTTAGTGTCTTTTTGATTCATTTGACCTTTGTTTGAACAATTTGTCACTAAGAAAGTTAAAACAAATCTTGGAATTGGGAGAAGTGCATTTCAATCGTTTAAGTTGATAAAAGAACTTTTTGATACGTTCTTTTGGTCATGAAGGCCGTAGATTCATCAAGGATTTTTCCAAACTTATTGCAAAAAGATGTGGTTTTTAACTTTGATGAGAAGCGGCATTCCGTTTGAAAGAACTTTTTGAGCTCATTAAACCACCGGATTGGAGCAAGATGCTCAAGTGATGCAAGTGATTATGCGGTTGGTGCGGTGCTTGGGCAGCGTGTGGGGAAGATACCTCATGATATTTATTATGCTTCTAGAACATTAAATAAGGCCCAACAAAACTACACAACCACTGAAAAAGAGTTATTAGCTATTGTTTTTGCTTTGGAAAAGTTTCGCTCTTATCTAATTGGTACAAAAGTTGTTGTTTTTCTGACCATGCAGCACTTAGGTACTTGCTTACAAAGAAAGAGGCGAAACCGAGGCTCATACGATGGATTCTACTCTTGCAAGAGTTTGACATTGAAATAAAGGACAAGAAAGGAATTGAGAACACCATTGCAGATCATTTGAGACGTCTTGATGTGGACAAGGAAGCTATCCCATTGCGTAAAAGTTTCCCGGATGAGCAATTATTCTCAATTGCTTTTGGAGAACCATGGTACGCTGATATTGTTAAGTACTTAGTGTCTAAACAAATCCCAAAGAACTTGTCTCGTGCTGAGAGGGAAAAACTTAAAAAGTTAGGAAACCAATACATATGGGATGATCCATACTAAGTCCGGCCGAGAAGAACTACACCGGAATCGGAGCAGATGGTGCTCGTTAGCCTTTCAGCCTCTCCAAACTACGAACATATTTTCAAGCTCATCGAATACGGGAAGCAGTCTTGGATAGCGCCAGGCGGTCGGGAGAATCTCAGTGGAGCCATAATCAAACAATATGACGTAATATACGAGGCAAGAACCGCGATCAAAGGGCAAGTAGTGGCCTATTTCTTGGCAGACTTCCCCCTCGGTGATGAGGACGAGGTAGAAGATATACCGAATGGTCAAGAACGAGAGGAGCCAGCGGACCTACTAAGCACAAACGGGGCTTTTCAAGGCGATTTAACAACGTCCACCGAATATGAGGCGGTGATCCATGCCTTACGGATAATTGTAGAAATGGGGATGCATGAGATTCGACCGACTAGTGACTCACATGTTGGTGATCCAGGAAAATTACGGACGATTTACACATGATCCGGTCGCAAAAATATTGGGAGCTCCCAATCTACATCAAGAAAATGGATATTAAATTAATACATACAGAAAGGATAACGTACACTTGTCATATGTCGGGCCACAAGCAGAGAGACCCGAGCATCGAAGGAATAGCGTTATGAGGCTTCTTAACAAATCTATCCCTGCACGGATTGAGGTGTCATCAGCTACACAGCCGAGAGATACAAAGAAAGCGACTGGAGAAAGCCAATACATCAATCCTAGCTATTCGAACTCGAGGAAACCGAGGTAGCCTAAGGGTTCGTGTGGTTGGAAACCAGTTCCAAAGGTTGTTTAGACACGAGGTCAAAGAGCATTGATCGAACTCTGGATTATCGGCCTAGAACTAGGATGACTGTACCCTTCACTGAAGTCAAAGAGATGGTGATGAGATACCCCAATCAGGACATGGCATCTCGATGACCCTCTGACTTACTTGAACAATGATTGCAGGAATAACATATGAAACAAAGTAGAACTTGAGTCATGCGACTATTAAGAAAATACGAAAAGCCAGGAAAAACTTGGAAGGGGAAAAATTTGAAGACCACAAAAAGAAAGTTTAAGCCTTTCCTCGAGCCCTTCTTCTCCACCCAGATCCATAATGCCATAACCTTCGATCTAACTCTTCCGTATGGGCGACGCGTTATCCTCGAGTTTGTTGGGATAACTGGGAAGCGAGCCTAACTTGGAGCTTCGATATCTGAAGCGACTCTACCGACTTAGATAGCTCATCTCGGCCTGGATAACTTCATGGTTAATTCGTTATAATGTTCCTCATTGAACTTGGAGCACCGCAAGTCGCGATCTGCTCCACTCTAAATCGCCCATAACCTTATCAAATTCACTCACTCGGCCCGTAAATCGCTATTAGCTCTCTCCACCACATCTTTATCTCTCAATATTGGCCGCGGTCCTCGTGAAGGTCTCGGTCAACGATTCTGGAGCGTCTACCCTTTGCTCCAAACTTGTGGCTAAAGTAGCCTTTCGGCTGAAAGGCGAAGGCCCCAGAAGACAAGGAGTCTGTAAGTTGTCCATCTCGGCGGGTTAATTTCATCTCCTCAAGTCTTCAAGAATATGGGATTGCACCCATCTTCTCTAGGACGGGCGTCTCCGAGGGCCTCCTTGGATTTTGCCCATACCTTGTTCATCGATGACACATTCTCTCCAAACAGCTCATCCTCATCGGAAATATCAATGATGGGGACCGTTTTTTGAGGTGGCTTAGCAATTTGCTTACCTCTACCAGGATTACGCCTCAGTGGAGTAGGGTCAACATCACCCGCGTCATCATCATCGTGCCTTGGGTGTTTCTGCACAAGTGTCTCGTCAGAACATGCGAAGGCAAAAAACAGGGGAAAGTACATGTACTTATAAGAAAATCATTATGTTTGTTCTTCCCCGGTCTTCCTCAGTGGGGAAGAGACGACCTGAGATTTTTAAACAACAACAATGACTGATAGCAAGATAAAATCAAGAAAAGCGCATACCTTATCAGCCTTGTCATCATTAACCACCCTAAAGAATAGGGCTCGACGGGAAAAGTAGGTGACGGAAATTAAGGATCGGACCTCGGACTAGAAGCGGAACTCGGGGATAAATCGGGTCATTAGAATGGAGGGCTCGCTTGTTGGAACCATGGACGACGGGACAACATCCTTTCAACACCCTCGGGCATAGTTTTGACCGATGAGGAAAAAGTCAAGTTCTTATTAGCCATTTCGATAGTTGACAAGGAATTGTTTTTCGGGCTTGTTTAGAACCATGACCATCAAGATAGTTTCCGGTCTCTTATCTAATTCCAGCTTGACCCAAGGTGATACAAAAGTTGATTTTCTTTGTTTTTCTGACCATGCAGCACTTAGGTACTTGCTTACAAAGAAAGAGGCGAAACCGAGGCTCATACGATGGATTCTACTCTTGCAAGAGTTTGACATTGAAATCAAGGATAAGAAAGGAATTGATAACACCGTTGCGGATCATTTGAGACGTCTTGCTGTGGACAAGGAAGCTATCCCATTGCGTGAAAGTTTCCCGGATGAGAAACTATTCTCAATTGCTTTTGGAGAACCATGGTACGCTGATATTGTTAATTACTTAGTGTCTAAACAAATCCCAAAGAACTTACAAAGAAAGAGGCTGGAACCAGGTCGATATTTAGGAAAACCAATACATATGGGATGATACATATGGGATGATCCATACTTATGGAAACATTGTAGTGACCAAGTTATACGAAGGTGTGTTCCCGAATCCGAATTTAACTCTATCTTGTCTTTTTGCCACTCATATGCATGTGGAGGACACTTTGGGAGAAAGAGAACCGCTCTCAAGGTACTAGAATGTGGTTTTTATTGTCCGACTTTGTTTAAGGATGCACATGCATTTTGTATTACATGTGATAGGTGCCAAAGAACAGGAAATCTAGGTGCTCGAAATCAAATGCCACAAACTATTATTCAATTTGTTGAAGTTTTTGATGTTTGGGGAATTGATTTTATGGGTCCTTTTGTCAATTCTAATGGGAATTATTATATCTTGCTTGCTGTTGATTATGTCTCGAAATGGGTGGAAGCTAAGGCCACCCCAACT
Organism: Papaver bracteatum; assembly: GCA_023529315.1. Taxonomy (NCBI): domain Eukaryota; kingdom Viridiplantae; phylum Streptophyta; class Magnoliopsida; order Ranunculales; family Papaveraceae; genus Papaver; species Papaver bracteatum. The sequence goes on from JAJJWX010000185.1 coordinate 133,159, forward strand.
AATGATTCTAAAGTTGTTTCAGATTTTGTGCAAGCAAATATATTTGCAAGGTTTAGAATTACAAAGGCTATAATTAGCGATGGAGGTTCACATTTCAAAAACAGGTTTTTGAAAGGCTTGTTAAGGAAGTACAATGTGTCGCATAGGATTGCAACACCATACCATCCACAAACAAATGGACAAGCCGAGGTCTCCAACCGAGAGGTGAAATCCATTCTAGAGAAGACGGTGAATCCAACAAGGAAAGATTGGAGTTTGAGACTCAATGATGCTTTGTGGGCGTATAGAACCGCATACAAGACACCTATTGGGATGTCTCCCTTTAGGCTTGTTTACGGTAAACCTTGTCACTTACCCGTTGAAATTGAGCATAAGGCATTTTGGGATATTAAGCAATGCAATATGGAGTTGGATGGTGCTGGAAAGCAAACGAAGTTACAACTTCAATAGTTAAAATAGATTCGCAATGATGCATTCGAAAGCTCAAGGATTTACAAGGAAAAGACGAAGGCATTTCATGATAATATGATTACAAAGAAATAATTTTGCATTGGGCAGAAAGTGCTTTTGTTTAATTCTCGTTTGCAATTATTTCCGGGTAAACTAAGGTCACGTTGGATTGGACCTTTTGTTGTGACTAATGTGTTTTCTCATGGTGCAGTTGAAATTCGTAGTTTAGCTACAGGAAATGAACTTAAAGTGAATGGGCACCGGTTGAAACCATATTATGAGAACTTCTCTTCGGAAGTTGTGAAAGGAGTGAACCTTGTGGAAGTGCTCCCTCTGGAGGAATCTTAGCAAACAAGGAGAACGTCGGGCTGATGACTTTAAACCAAGCGCTAAGTGGGAGGCAACCCACCGGTTTTGTATCTTTACCTTTATCTTTTTATTCTTTAAGCATTTTATCTTTATTTTCTTGTTTTTGCATATCATTTGCGGAATTTCCCACCTTGAACTTTCTTTGGACGATTCAATTTTACATTGAGGATAATGTAAAGTTTTAGTGTGGGGGAGCATTTATATGTTTGCATAGTTTCTTTTAAGTTTGTTTTATACTTTAAAAAAAAAAAATCAGAAAAATAGAAAAACCAAGAAAAAATTTGTGCTTTTTGAACTCCGAAATCTAGAAACTTGTGCCTTTAGGATGACACCATTAGTGGATGGAACCATTTTGATTGTAGGAGTTGAGGAACTAATTAACTAAAAGGGACGAACATAGCTTAGAAATCACAAATAACATGATAGTTGTTACCATATCTCGGAATATCACCATATCACGTTCTATTTTTATTTTTCCATTTTTATCTATTGTTCTCTAAGTGTTTTGGTGGGTCACTAAACATCGACGTGTTATTACTGCTAGGATGAAATAGAGTGATTGAGTTACTAGAAAAATAAAGAAAAAAGAAAAAAGAAAAAGAAAAAAAGAGACCGACCAATTAGACCAAACGGAATAAAATGACACTTGGGAATAACAGTATGTGTGAAACGTAGTCCTTGTCTCCGTCGCCTAAACAAGCATGGAATGCAGGATCCAAGGCAACTATTATGTACTTGCTGACAAGAAGCATGCACTTGGATCCAAAAGATCTAATCATGCTGTCTAGAAAAAAAAAGTGAAAAAGAAAGGAAAAAGAAAAGAAAGTATTATATTGGTTGAATAAAGTCACTCCTGATTACCTTGTATATGCCGGTGAGTTGATGTAGAATTCAGCCAAGTAGCTCAATCCAATAGGAATAGGTTCATCTTGGCGGTGACCTTCAGACAGATATGGGAAACATCGATCACTTGTGAACATTCGCCAACATCTACATCTATATCCATCTTCTTAATCTTTTCATTGTGATTGTGGTTTGTTAGTTTCCGAGTATTGTAGCTTGTTCGACTATCTAATTAAAGATTTACTAATATATGAATTGAATTTGTGCAAGGTACCTCCTCTTGTAGTCATTTTGGATTCGTTCATTAATTTGTCACAAATAGACGGAGTTGGAAATATAGGTTTTGTAGGCAGACCTCTTGTAAACCTTCACGAGACTAAAACTCTTCCACTAGGGACACCTAGGGGTTTAAAGGCTTGTTATTTATGCTTAAAGTAACCGTAGCCTCGACGAGAAGAAGTTGTATGTACGTTTTAGAATTATTTTGTTTGATTTGCTCGAGGACTAGCAAAGTCTAAGTGTGGGGGAATTTGATAGGTGTGATAAACACCTAATTTTATATCTAGTATTTATGCTTTCTTTGCGAGTTTTCTTGTAAATTATGTATCTTATGTTTGGTTTTTGAGTATTTAGGTACTTTGGAGTCATTTGGAACAAAAGAGGAAGAAACAGGGAAAAAGCGTCATCTCAAGTGCAACTGTTGTTGGAGGCGAAAATTATTTCTCATTATTTGCTTTTACTTCTTCATTTCTGTCTGAAAAGTATGTCGGCTTTAGTGATGCGAATTTTGTCTGAAAGGCACGACAACTTTAGTGATGACTCACATTGAAGAGAGTAAGTGGATCTGAGGAGTAAGAGACGGTTGTTGTTGGGTGAAAGTATTCATTTGGAGAAAGAGGGAAGAATCATCATTGCGCAGGCAAGCGCTATCAGGAGCACATTGGAGGATAAGGGGCCGTCATGTGGTGGCCTGTAGATGGGGTGTCTAAATCCAGATTCAATCCTTACACAAACCTAGAAGTTAGAGAAAATCATTTCTCTAATCATTAGCTTTACTTCTCCTTCTTTGTCTGTATGAACGGCTGGTTTGATTATCACTGAGAGAAATCCAGAAATTGAAAGGGGATGGAGCGGAGAGACACTTCTCGAGTTCAGTAGATATGGCAGAGATGATTTTCAAGGAAGAAAGGTTTAATTGAGAAGAAATTGAGATAAAAAAACTTAGGGTTTTTCTGTTGTTCAATCAAATTCAAAGAAGAAGATAGAAAGGAGTATGGCAGCTGGTGAAACTAGGGTTCGTTTCAAGATGGGTTTGAACCAGAAATCAAGATGGAGGAGCAACATCTACTGCTGTTGTTGATTAAGAGATGGGTATGTGAGTTAAAGCCAAGAAGGATAAAGAACTGAGGCCATTGGAAGACTGGGTTTCTGGAATGGGTGAGTTGATTCTGTGATGAAGAGATGGTGGTTTGAGTGATAATGGGTGTTGATGTTAAGACCATGATTTGAATGTTATCTTGGGTTGTTGAACTGACAGAATGGATGGAATTGATATATGATGTTGTTCTGTGTTTGATAAGCAATGAAAGTATTTGGGTTCTGTGAGAAGATTGGAAGACTGGGTTTGTTTCAGAAGTGTAATTAATGCAGGGATGGAGACATAGAATGGCTTGGAAACACCACAACTTATTTATCCATGTATTACCAGAAAACGCATACTATGTGTTTGTGTAAAGACCCGGTTGGCGTTGTTGCAATTCAAGATGGCTATGCAGCTATAATGTGTTAGTGTTTTGGTTGTATCAGGGAGGCTGATATGCAAGTGTTGTGGCAGTGAGAGCTATGCAAATTATGATTACAGCTGGTGGTATTGTTTGGAATGCAAGGAACTATAGTTGAGCAATACAGAGAATGTGAGAACTGGTGTGCTGCAATGGTTCAGTATATGAGTTGTAGTTGTTGCAGTCAAGATCAGCTGGTGCGAATAATGTGTGCGTGTTATATGGTTCGGTCTTGTGACCAAGTTGCAGGCAGGGAGGTGCATGTGAAGCTCTTGGTGGTGTTGGGAGTTAGAAGAATAACTGCAGATTAAGTTAGAATCGCAGGTGGTAAAGTTATGTTGCTATGTTTCCCCAGCCATGAAGCTGAGATGAAGCTGGTAAGTTGAACTATTGTAGGGTTGTAACTGAAGTTTCATTTGCAGTTTGGTGTTGGCTGAGATTACAGTTGCAGCTTAGGAAGAGGGTATGGGTTGTTTGGATTTGTTGCTGGGTGGTATTACAATGGATTATGCGAGATTACAGCTGAGATTATATGGAAGAACAAGGTTGGTGCTGCTGTGACAGTGACATAATGCAATTCGGAGTGGTGAAATGGAATGTATAGCCAACATGGCTGGATATGATGCACAATAGAGTTTGTCCTGTGCAATAGCTATGGCCTAGAGTCCAACCAGCCGAGTTAGATAGTTGACTCGGTGCGACTCAACACGACTCGGTGCTTGACCCGAGTTGACTCAGCTGACTACCTGAGCTGACCCGTTTGACTGGTGACCGGGTGGACTTTGCAGGTCACCTGAGATATTTTCCGGTGCCGGATTCCGGGCAATTTCCGGCACGTGACCCAGTTTTCCGGCAACTCGTTTTTGGAAAGATTTTTACTTGGGTTTCTCACACTTATGGGCTTGTGGATATTTTGTTATTGGACTTTGAAGAATTAGACCTAGTTTTGGAAGGGAGAAAAGCTACAAAAAGGGAAGACTTCTACTAACTTTTGTGATATCACGTTTTTATTCTATCCTTGGAGCAGAGAATAGAACTACAACTAGGGTTTTCTTTTGTATTTAATATTCATCTCCTTTATTTGATTATTGATTATGATGAACTCCATGAATATGTGTAGCTAAACTTAATATTATTGGTTAAGGATGTAGTCTTATATCTATAACTTGTGCTTGATTAATGCATTAGTTTTCTCTCTTTGTTTTCATTCAAATCCCTACTGCTTTTAATAATCACATGATTGATGTATTGTGATAGGATTTTGATGTTTGTTTAGTTAAGTGGCTAATTAATTGAACTTGCATCTTGTCCATAGCTATTTTAGGGTTTTTCATCAAGCTTTAACCAAAATACAAGTAGCATGATATGATTATAGTTTGTAGTGATACACTCTTATAATCATATGTAGAGTTTGACCATTGTCCGAATTGTTATGCGCAATGTATGACAATTGCATTGATTAGCCTATTTCCAAAACTTAATGCTCCTGGGAATTGAACTTGATTAACGCAAGGCGTTAGGTTATTCTTTAGGTAGAATTCACATTCGCAGCTCTAATGTGTGTGTTGATTAACTTAGGAAATTTTTAGATTATCTTGCTCTCTTGATTTTCTAGGCTTTTGATAATAAAAGAGATTAAATTGTAATTCTAATCATATATGCAAGCACATGTTTAAGATTGAAGATGAATTCCTTGACCAATATCTTTCTCTATTAATTACTTCCAACTATTTACTTTGCTTTTATTTTACTTTTATTTTACAAGAATCAAAAATCCCCCCATCTTGGTTACTAAGAAACTAGAAATTGATAACTACAATCGCCTCTCTGTGGATAAGAACTCTTCCTTACTTTATACTTCATTCATATTTTGTTGAGTAAGAAAGTGAATTATTTTTGTGTCGATTGACAACCGATCAAATTTTGGCGCTGTTTCCGGGGAGGCATTCGGCTAGTTATTAAGTTTTTAGTTTCTTTTTATTATTTCTGCTTGCATACTTGCTTTTATTTTCTTGTCTTGTTTCTCACTTGTTTGCGAGAATTGTTTTTCAGGTACCTTATCCCTGGATTCTAAAGATTGGAATTATCCAAGGTGCGGGATAGCTACTCGAAAAGGCACAATACTCCAACCAAGGCAAGGCATAACGGAAGAAGAAAACTTGGAAGTATAACACGATACCTTCCATCAAGTAGAAGAAGAAGTTGTAGAACAAGAGGTTCTGGTTGAACAAGAACTACCTTTTGAAGAAGAAGAAGAAGTAATGGGTGATGCTGCAAATCATACACTCAAGGACTTGGCTTCTCACAAGCTTGATACTCAACATGGTTGTATTCAAACAAACTCTACCTTTGAGATCAAGCCTAGTTTGCTTAGGGAATTGCCTAAGTTCCATGGCATGGTGAATGAAGATCCAAACAAGCATCTTATGGACTTCCACACCATTTTCACGGCCATGCTTCCAGCTGATGTTGAGGCAGATGGTGCTATGTTGAAAGTGTTTTGATTCTCTTTGATGGATAATGCTAAGGATTGGTTATATTATTTTCCTCTTGGTAGTGTCACAACTTGGAATGGGTTGAAGAAATTCTTTTTAGAGAGATATTTTCCTGCATCTAAGGCTACTCAAATTCGCAAGGATATTTGCGGAATGAAGCAAAATGTGGGAGAATCCTTATATGATTGTTGGGAACGATACAAGAGGTTGGTGGCAAGCTGTCCTCATCAAAAATTCTGCGACGCTATGATTATCCAATACTTATATGAAGGACTCCAATCAAGCGATAGGAACCTTATTGACGATGCGGGTGGTGGTGCACTAGTGAGCAAGACGGTGGCACAAGCTAGAGAGTTGATTGAAAACATGGCAGCAAACTCCCAACAATTCTTGAGTCGTGGCTCGGATGTGCTTCTTAGGAGAGTAAATGAAGTGAGCGAGGTAGAGGAACTTCGTCAACAAATGGGTAACATAACAACAATGCTACAACAATTTTCAGCTGCGGTGATCCCAAATTCTCATCAAGGGTATGAAGAAGCCAATGAACAAGCTAACGTGGTCTTTCCAAGTCAGTAGAGACGATATGATCCATATTCAAATACCTACAATCCAGGATGGAGAGATCACCCCAATTTTAGCTATGCCAACAAGCAAGGTGCAGTCCAACAACCTACTTTCAACCGTTCGAGTGGATTTCAACCACAACAACAACAATTCCAGGAGCAACAACAACAATTTCAGTAACCACAACAATCATTGCAAAATCAAGGTTCCGATATCGACTCAAAGATTCAAACAATGATTCAAGGCATTTCTACTATGTTTAAAGACAGCCAACAAGAGACTAAGAGTGCGATAAAGGATTTACAGACACAAATGGGTTCCATGGCTACTAAGTTGAACCAAGTGAAGGCACAAATTAGTGGGAAACTCCTTTCTAAACCTATCAACCCAAAAGAGGGTGTCAATGCAATTACGTTGAGAAGTGGTACAACACTTGTGCAACCCGAAGTTGCTGATTCGGGCAAGGTGGAAACACCAAAGGAACCTGTTTTGGAGGAGAAGAATGAGGATTCTCCCCAAACTTCTGAGGTACTGTTTGTGGGAGAAAACTACTTCTGCAGGTTTAGGTAATTTTGGGTGTGTGTGTGGATGAGAAGTGAATTTAAACCTTCAACAAACGTGCTGCACGATGAGCACTTTGATTCGAGAGATAATCTGTACAATTCTGGCCTAAACCGAAGACACGGCCATTCTAGATTTGTTTCGGTCACAGGTGAAGGATGTGAGGTTGATCTTAGGGAGGGAAGCGAAGAAGGTGTTGAGAGTATGAAGGTGAAGGCTATTTGATGACTTGTTAACAGAAGGTTGAGCAGGCTAGAAAATGTTGCAGGCAAGCTCTGGGTGTTGAATACGATGGTATTAACACTTTGTTTTTATGTGTTGTTGTTGGAAATAGGGATGATAACCTATTTATACAAGTCGATAAGCCTTCATCACGTCTCTCGTGGGAAAGTGGAGGAAGTGGAGTTATGTGTTAGTGTCACACGGTTGCTCGCCCACTTCTCCTATCATCGCTAACCGCCCATGTTTCCCTAACACGACCTTGTGATGGTGTGTTGCACGCTGGACGATGTAAACCGCCAGACCAATACCCCAGTTTGTATCCCCCAGTTGTGACGTGATTAATGTCTCGAGTGTGTGGATCGTGGGACCCATAGAAAATAGTGCAGGGTGAATCGTGAACTTGGTATAAAATCGCATGAAGCCATCTTTAGGTAACCGTTTGGAGGATGTATAGACAAGCCATGCCTTGGTCGGTTACCCTTTGAAGAAGAGTGACGGATGGTGATCATGGTGATACCTTGTTTGCTGGTTGATTCGCACCCTAAGTCATTCGTCCAAGCTTGCAAAGTTGGATGGACGAGATGGCTTGCAACCCTACTTGCGATCGTTGGATGGGAGGCGCGCATGCTGCCTCTTTCAACCCCAAATGTTTGCATGCTAAGGGAGTTTCTATGGAGGAACCGATTGGCCCTGCATGGAGGTGGTACAATGGTGTTCACGCTCATGCCTGCTTGACTTTCAAAGATTTTATCTAAGCCACCCACTTTAGGTGGCAAAGACGAGTGGTCGAGATTAGAACCTATGGAGGGGCCGTGACATTCCACCTTTGGGCACGCATACCAAGGAACTTGATCACTGCCAGTCTTGGACGATCATCTAGGCATGAAGTCGGGCCCACGGTGGTCATGCTAGAATGCTCGGTTCTCTCTAAGTCTCCATCTTTGCCTTCCATACAAGCCTGCGAAGATGGACGCTCGAGATGTTTCTGCGACATATGCGCCGCAAACCCTAATTAGGATTACGGACCAGCCACTTTGGGCGATCGGTTTTGGGTTGCGTTCGCCTCCTTTGGGGAGACCAATCATGTCTGCAACATCTTGGGCCGACAGTGAGCATGTACATGCTTGCTCTATGACCCTGGGCGCAATCTAAGCCATCCAACTATGCCTGCGAAGTTGGATGGTCGTGATCGTTTTGGATCTTCTGAACCTGCATAAGACGTTAACCTAGCCTTGTTTGGGCAATCGTTTATTGCACCACGGCTTGCCTATGAGGGAGTCGGTCATGTAGGTAGAAAGTGGGCTCGCCAATGGTGTACCATCACTTCACTACTTGTTTTAGGGTATAATCTAAGCCGTCCAACTATGCCTGCGAAGTTGGACGTTCACGATTAAAAGGAACCCTAATTAGGTTCCAGCCGTGCGTCATGCTCACTTTGAGCGCGCGTTTTTGGAAGGACCAACTGTAGTTGGTCTTGACCGTTCGGTCATGCATGAAGGTGGGTCCGAGGTGATCATGGTAGCATGCTCATGACCCCCTGAATCTATATCTACACCCTCCATCTATGCCTGCGAAGTTGGACGGATGAGATCTATTTTTGAGTTTGTTTTCAGCAGGTGAGACTAACATGGGTAGTCTTGCATGCGTTCAACGGGACTAATATAACCCGCCGTCAGGTAGCCTACGGGTGTTTGCATGTCGAACACAAGGCTTTAATTAAAGCATTAATAGTAATGCTGCAAACCTACATAAAATCGGGATGGTTGCTACATGCTCCGCTATGGGTAGGTTTTAATTCTCAGGGATGGTTGCACATGCTCCAATGAATTATCATGGCGAGAAATATTCATCACCTGAAGGCTTTATCCTTTGCAGGACGTCAGCTTACAAAAATTGGCTTTTTTACAATTTTAGCCTTTAAATAGAAATCCACCATCAACATTAAGTCCCCTTCCTAGCATGCAATGGTTACACTATTGTAGGGTAGGCATGAGATGGTGACAGTTTGCACAAAAATAACCAAGGCTAGGGTAAACGTACTTTTACCACATGGGGAGGGTGCTCGTGCCGAATGCCCTGTAACGCTGGTGGAGTTGTTCCCCCTTAACGAATTTTTCTCTGATTTCAGCTAGGTTTCTGAAGCTAGCGCGACTTGGTTGGTGTTGATCCCTTGCCAGCCGGACGTACTCCGAGATAGCTGCTTCTAGGGTTTCCCTTGGCGTGTATATATATGTATGCACAGGAATCCTCTTCTACATCTTGGGATAGAATTTCTTTTCTACAGAGTTCCATCATGTCAGGCAACAGCAAGTCATCTTCTTCATATCACCCAGGTTCGTCTGTTAAGCGTACCCACTATGCATTTCAGTGTGCTTCTGAAACTCATGACAATCCTCCAGCTCGTGTGCGTAGAGTTAAGAGGGTCATACCGGTTTGTTCTTTTCCCTTTTCTTTTACGAGTAGTCACCCTTATTTCCTGATCAGGTGAATAATCTCCTCTTTTGCAGAGATGTCCACCTGGAACATGTGTAATAGTCATTGATGAAGATGACTTGGATAGTACACTTTCTTCGAATTCAGCTACACCTTCACCGGACGACCTCGAGAATGCTGATCTGGGTATTTCATCCTATGAATACCCCAATGCCGGCCTTTCATTCGATATTGGTATGAAATGCTTGTCTTCTAGCTACAAGACTGTCGGTGGTTTTTTAGTACGAAAGGAGTTCGTCTCCATGTACACAAAGATATGGAGAAAGTATGGCCATATCGCGACTAGGAACGTAATTCGGCATTGCTCGTCTGCTTTGGTTATTGTAGTAAACTGCTTGCTTCCCATGATTGCTGAGATGGAAGGTGTCTCTATCCGCAAGGTAGCTGAATCAAATCTCGAGAAGTGGGAAAACATGCTCTCTACCTGCGAGTCCATGGAGTTCAACGTGATTTGTCTGCGGCAGCGTCTTGACATCATCAAGGTCGATCGAGCTGGTATCCTGATAAACGTAGTCCCTGCTGCGAAGGCTATCTTGGAGGAAGAGAAGGCTCTGGCTGCTGAGTCAGAGAAGGTGGAGCAGGCGATCCAAAGCGTGAAGGCCTGAAAAGATAGGTACCATGCAAGGTTGAAGATGATGCTTTCCAGGGATTACAACCTGTTGGACGACCTCTTCTGAGCTGCGTTGAGAGATTTCCTTCCCTCTATTTTTATTTTGCACTCCATTGAGAGATACGAGATTTTTTTTTTATTTTGTGTAGATGGATGGAGAAAAATTCATTAATTTTTTTATGAATAAATTAACAAGTTAGACATAAAACGAGAATTCCTGTATTGTCATGTCATGGGACAAGTACGGGACAATGATCAGGCGTGATATGTCTTGAGCCATTTTCCATTGACGACTGCCTCCAACTTGCCTCCATCCACCTTAATGATTTTGTAGTATCCAGTGTTGTAAGTCTTGGTAATCACGTAAGGTCCTTCCCATTTTGGAGAGAACATTGGTGCAGACATGTCTTGTTGGATGTGTTTGGCTGTCTTCAAAACTAGGTCTCCCACTTTAAAACTTCGTGGCCTTACAGATTTGTCATACGACCTGGAGACTCTGTTTCTGTACACCTGAGCGCATTCCTCTGCCTTGCTTCTTCTGTAGTCTAGAGTATCGAGCTCAGCGATCCTGCAGTTAGACGCCTCAGTTTCGTTCCAGTGGACTTCACTTGCCGCTGCAATCCTGGCTGATGGGATTTTGATTTCTTCCGGGAGGACAGCATCAGCCCGTAAACGAGTGAGTATGGAGAAACTCCAATGGATCTCCTGAGTGCCGTTCGGTATGCCCATAGTGCCATCGGTAGTTGTTCATGCCACTCTCTGGGATTGTCATGTACTGTCCGACTGAGAATCCGGATTAATGTTTTGTTGGTGCTCTCAGCCTGCCCATTCCCTTGAGGGTAGTAGACGGTGGAGAAGACTTGTTTAATTCCATATCCTTCAAGCAACTCTTGTACTTGCTTGTTGGCGAAGGGAGTGCCGTTATCGGTAATGATATGTTTAGGTACTCCAAAGTGGCAGATGATATGCTCTTTAATGAACGCTGAAATCGTTGCTCCTGTAGTTCCACGCAGAGGAATATCTTCGACCCATTTTGTGAAGTATTCAGTTGCGGTTATAATATATTCATGCTGCTTTGATGATGGCGGGTTGATCTTTCCGACAATATCAAGTCTCCAGATATAGAATGGCAGCGGGCTACTTATCGAATGTAGGGGAGTGGATGGTGCATGGACAAGGTTCCCATGAATCTGGCATTTGTGGCAGCTTTGAACGAAGGCAGCTGCATCATCTTCCATGGACGACCAGTAATATTTCTCGTGTATCTGGAGAAACAATTTCTTCTTTCCTTGATGTTCTCCTTCATGCATCTCTTTCAATATTGTTGAGATTTCTCCTCCAGCCAGGCACCGTAGAAGATCACCTCCAAAGCTTTTCCGGTACAAAATCCCCTCGTGGAACACGAAATGCTTCGCTCTCTGTTTCATTCTAACTGCCTCTTTTGGTTTAGCAGGAACTGTGCCATCACGAAGGTAGTTAACATATGGCTGCCTCCAATCCCCGGTGTGATTTATGTTGAGTACCTCTAGTTGATGAGGTGGTGCCTGGCAGTTTGAGAAAGACTGTTGGAGCGCTCGAGACTGTGTCTCCATTTCTGGCCAGTAATAGCCTAAACGTTAGAGGCGTCGATAGAGTGTCACCACCAATGTTTGTCCACAGATCTCGTTGTGAACACGGTCAAGTTGCAGCTGTGCTTCTTCCTCTCCGAGACATCTTGATAAGGAACTATCCGGGTTTCGGTGGTATAACATGCCGTGGAGCATAAAGAAGTTTTGTAAGGCTTTAAGGCTGACCTTTTCTTGAGAAAGTGAACTGCTAAGCTCCTGAATGATCGTAGTCCGCCGTCACAGGTTCAAAGCATCCTTGCATTGTGAGAGCCATGTTGATTCCACTGTCCTTCTTTTCACCGTCATGGTTTCTTCTATGCCTTCGAACTGCAATTTAGAAGCTAATGTTTCCAGGAAATCAGCATGCATGTTGTTGTTGCGGCTGACATGAGTTATGGTTACATCAGCGAAGTAGTTCAGCAGTCTCTGAGCTTCAGACAGTTACGGAGCTAGAGTTATCTCTTTAAGTGCATACACCCCATTCATCTGATTAACCAATAATTTGGAATCGCCTCTTATTTCCAAACGTGTGCCTCCCGCCTTCTTGGCTAATAGCATCCCTATAAGTAAGGCTTCATAATCCGCTGAGTTGTTAGTGCATTGAAAATCTAACTTGAAGGAGTGTGAAAAGACTTTGCCAGTTGGAGATACTAGGACTATGCCTGATCCTCCAGTGTTGTTGCTGGGAGTAGCGGATCCGTTAAAATATAACATCCAAGCTTCCTCTTCGACAACAGAGATGTCTGGAAAATCTCCAGGCAGGTCTTCATGCAATGTTGTGGTACCTTCTCCAGGGAAAGCTGCTAGTAAATCCACGACATCCTGACCCTTAACAGCTCTGGGCGGAGTACACGTTATGTCTAGCTCTGACATTTGGAGGAACCACTTGGCAGCACTTCCCATTAGAACTGGTTTTGACAGTAAGAACTTCGCAGGGTCCGATTTGGATATGAGCGTTACCTTGCTGGATAGTAGGTAATGCCTGAAATTCTGTATGGAATGTATCAATGCTAGGCATGCTTTCTCTGCTCTCGGGTATCTGAGTTCAGCGTCCCTTAATATTCGACTGAAGTAGTATATAGGACGTTCGACTCCCTCATCATCCTCTTGAGCCAGCAAGGCTCCAACGGCAGTGTCACTGAAGGCGGTGTAGAGATATAACGGTCTCCCTTGAACAGGAGACTTCATGATGGCTGGAGACGACAGTATGTGCTGAATTTTCCGAAACGCTTCCTGTTGGACGCTGGTCCAGTTAAAATCCGCTCCTTTCTTCAGCAGGGGGTGAAGGAAGCAACGAGTTGAGCCAGACCAGGTATAAAACGTTGAATGTAATTCACCTTTCCCATAAAACTTTGCAGTTCCTTCACGATTCGAGGTGGTGGCATAGTGAGGATGGATTGAGTCTTAGATGGGTCCACACTGATTCCCTCAGCAATCACTTGGAATCCAGAAACTTTCCAGAGGAGACACCAAAGGCACATTTCAAAGGATTCATCCTCAACTTGTACTCACGGCACCTCTCGAATACTTGTCGGAAGACTCCTGTGTGTTCCGTCTGGGCTTTCGATTTGACTACTATGTCATCTACATAATCTTCAACTTGTTTATGCATCATGTCATGAAAAATTGCTTTAATGGCACATTAATATGTTGCGCCGGCATTCTTCAAACCGAAAGGCATAACTGTATAGTAAAAATTTCCAAGAGGAGTTCGAAAAGCAGTCTTACTTGCATCATGCTCGTACATCCTTATCTGGTTTTAGCCTCTATATCCATCCATGAAGGAGAACATGCCATGCCCGCTCGTGGCGTCTACCAACATGTCGATGTTAGGTAGAGGAAAGTCGTCCTTGGGGCAGCACTTGTTTAAATCTCTGAAATCTACACAACATCGGATATGCCCATTCTTTTTCTTTACTGGGACCACGTTAGCCAGCCAGGTTGGATGGTGGATGGGCTTGATGAAGCCGGAAGTTAGCAATTTCTGGATTTCAGATTTAATCTGATCTTCCACCTCATGTCTGAATTGTCTTGGAGACTGTTTGATAGGCTTGGATCCAGGCTTGATGTGCAGGTGATGATTAACCAACTTTTCATCCAGACCAGGCATTTCATCGTACGTCCAGGCGAATATATCTTGGTATTCTTTGAGGAGTTGCACAAGATTCGTCCGCTCCTCCGTGGACAGAGTGGAACTAATGGAAATGGTCTTGGGAGACTCTTCGCTTCCGATGTTAATAGTTTCGAGTTCGTCAGTTGTAGAGGTGGTACCGTCTTGCAGCTGTCTGGGGGCGTCCAACACCTCTTATTATGGGTCTCCGCTTTGACAACATTCTATTAGGCGGAGTGACCAAGCATCAGTTTCTCCTGCTAATTGCTAACAACGACGGCGGTAGACAGTCTTTCCTTTCTGATCTTGAGTTGCCACAAAGGTTCGTCCTCTCTTGGTAACGTGGTTTCCCGCCCCGCTGGGTGAAGGAGAGTTCCTCATCAGCTGGGATGCATCATGTCTGAGTTTTAATGACGCAAGCCGATCCTCCTCCTGGATTGACGCCCACGGGGGAAGTGGGGTACAATGTACTTCGCTTGGCTCTTCCTGCATAGCTTCCTTCGGTTTGAACAATTTTACTCCGCATATGGGTGCGTATGGAGACAACGATGCAGGTATACGAATGACTTCCTCGTTCAGTGTAGTTTTCAGGCACTGGTGATAGGTTGAAGGAACAATCCTATTCTCGTGGAGCCATGGCCTACCCATTATCATGTGGTAGTCTGGTTCCTTCTCTATGACTTCTAATTTCACTTTTGATTGAATAGGACCTACGGATAAGTTCAGATTGACATACCCATATGTGTTGGTTTGGTTCCCTTCAAAGTCCGTCATTGTGGTAGACCGCCGCCTAATCTTGTTTGGGAGAACCTTAGCATCCTTGAGTGTCTTGAGGGTAATCACATTTGAGGATACTCCTGTGTCGATGAGGGCCCGCCTGAATTCTGAATCTTTGATGCGTGCGGTTACATGCAGGGCCCGATTGTGTCCCTCTTCTGCCATCATGTCTTCCTCTGTAAAAGTAACATTGTTTACAGATGCCTCCATCGCGCTTGAAACTTCTGAGCGCAAGGGAGTTAAATGTACATCCAAGGCTATCCGGTTGACGGCTGCAAACGTCTCTGTTCGCTGCTCTTTTGAGAGGTGTAAGAGTTCACATAAACTTCCCACTAAAGAAGCGGCTTCCTTATCCACAGGTCTTTGGACTGTAGTGAAACTGTTGATTTGGGGGCGTTTAGTCCCCCGTGTCGGGACCTCCATGACAGGGCCTCCCATCTCTGTCATCATCTTGATGAGGAGGTCGAGTATGTTGTTGATTGCTTCTTTGATCAGGTCCATGTTTCTTGTGTGAACCTCCTGTACTCGTGCTAACTCGATCAACATCGGGATTCTTCTAGCCAGACCATTAGGTGTGTCGTCGGAGGGAACTTGATCATGAATTGAGGATGTCGAGGTATTCCTAAGACCGACCATCTTGAAATCAACTAAATAGGATTGGGTATCGAAGAAATCGACTTCACAACCGAGAGATTAAACTCCCACTGTGGTCGCTAATTGTTTGTGGGAGAAAACTACTTCTGCAGGTTTAGGTAATTTTTGGTGTGTGTGTGGATGAGAAGTGAATTTAAACCTTCAACAAATGTGTTGCACGATGAGCACTTTGATTCGAGAGATAATCTGTACAATTATAGCCTAAACCGAAGACACGGCCGTTCCAGATTTGTTTCGGTCACAGGTGAAGGATGTGAGGTTGATCTTAGGGAGGGAATCGAAGAAGGTGTTGAGAGTATGAAGGTGAAGGCTATTTGATGACTTGTTAACAGAAGGTTGAGAAGGCTAGCAAATGTTGCAGGCAAGCTCTGGGTGTTGAATACGATGGTATTTACACTTGGTTTTTCTGTGTTGTTTTTGGAAATAGGGATGAGAACCTATTTATACAAGTCGATAAGCCTTCATAACGTCTCTCGTGGGAAAGTGGAGGAAGTGGAATGATGGAGGAAGTGGAGTTGTGTGTTAGTTTCACACGGTTGCTCGCCCACTTCTCCTATCATCGCTAACCGCCCATGTTTCCCTGACACGACCTTGTGATGGCGTGTTGCACGCTGGACGCTGTAAACCGCCAGACCAATACCCCAGTTTTTATCCCCCAGTTGTGACGTGATTAATGTCTCGAGTGTGTGGATCGTGGGACCCACAGAAAATAGTGCAGGGTGAATCGTGAACTTGGTATAACATCGCATGAAGCCATCTTCAGGTGACCGTTTGGAGGCTGTATAGACAGGCCATGCCTTGGTCGGTTACCCTATGAAGAAGAGTGATGGATGGTGATCATGGTGATACCTTGTTTGTTGGTTGATTCGCACCCTAAGTCATTCGTCCAAGCTTGCAAAGTTGGACGGACGAGATGGCTTGCAACCCTACTTGTGATCGTTGGATGGGAGGCGCGCATGCTGCCTCTTTCAACCAAAACGTTTGCATGCTAAGGGAGTTTCTATGGAGGAACCGATTGGCCCTGCATGGAGGTGGTACAATGGTGTTCACGCTCATGCCTGCTTGACTTGCAAAGATTTGATCTAAGCCACCCACTTTAGGTGGCAAAGACGAGTGGTCGAGATTAGAACCTATGGAGGGGCCGTGACATTCCACCTTTGGGCACGCGTACCAAGGAACTTGATCACTGTCGGTCATGGCCGATCAGCTAGGCGTGAAATCTGGCCCACGGTGGTCATGCTAGCATGCTCGGTTCTTTCTAAGTCTCCATCTTTTCCTTCCATCCAAGCCCGCGAAGATGGACGCTCGAGATGTTTCTGCGACATATGCGCCGCAAACCCTAATTAGGATTTCGGACCGGCCACTTTGGGCGATCGGTTTTGGGTTGCGTACGCCTCCTTTGGGGAGACCAATCATGTATGCAACATCTTGGGCCGACAGTGAGCATGCACATGCTTGCTCTATGACCCTGGGCGCAATCTAAGCCATCCAACTATGCATGCAAAGTTGGATGGTCGCGATCGTTTTGGATCTTCTCAACCTGCATAAGGCGTTAACCTAGCCTTGTTTGGGCAATCGTTTCTTGCACCACGGCTTTCCTATGAGGGAGTCGGTCATGTAGGTAGAAAGTGGGCCCGCAAATGGTGTACCATCACTTCACTACTTGTTTTAGGGTATAATCTAAGCCGTCCAACTATGCCTGCGAAGTTGGACGTTCACGATTAAAAGGAACCCTAATTAGGTTCCAGCCATGCGTCATGCTCACTTTGAGCACGCGTTTTTGGAAGGACCAACTGTAGTTGGTCTTGACCGTTCGGTCATGCATGAATGTGGGTCCGAGGTGATCATGGTAGCATGCTCAGGACCCCATGAATCTATATCTACACCCTTCATCTATGCCTGCGAAGTTGGGCGGATGAGATCTATTTTTGAGTTTGTTTTCAGCAGGTGAGACTAACATGGGTAGTCTTGCATGCATTCAACGAGGCTAATATAACCCGCCGTCAGGTAGCCTACGGGTGTTTGCATGTTGAACACAAGGCTTTAATTAAAGAATTAATAGTAATGCTGCAAACCTACATAAAATCGGGATGGTTAATACATGCTCCGCTATGGGTAGGTTTTAATTCTCAGGGATGGTTGCACATGCTCCAATGAATTATCATGGCGAGAAATATTCATCACATGAAGGATTTATCCTTTGTAGGACGTCAGCTTACAAAAATTGGCTTTTTACAATTTTAGCCTTTAAATAGAAATCCACCATCAACAGGTACCTATTCCTAACTCTAAAACTCCGGTTTCTACTTATGTTCCTCCTTTAACTTTTCCTCGTAGATTTGCAAGTTCCAAGAAGGAGGCACTAGAAAAGGAGATTTTAGACGTTCTCAAGAAGATCCATGTGAACATACCACTCATAGATGCTATAAAGAAAGTTCCAAAGTATGCAAAGGTGTTGAAGGACTTGTGTACCAATAAACAAAGGCTCAAAGGTAATGAAGTTCTAAGTATGGGGGAGAATACCTCGGCAATCTTACAACACAAACTCCCACTGAAATGCAATGACCCGGGTAGCTTTGAAATTCCCGTCACAATTGGTACCACTACATTTAATAAAGCTATGTTGGATTTAGGTGCATCCGTTAATGTTATGCCTGCATCTATGTATAACTCACTTGTTCTTGGTCCTCTTAAAAAGGCTGGAATTGTGTTGTAATTAGACGATCGCTCTAATGTCTACCCAATGGGTATTGTTGAGGATGTTCTTATGCAGGTTAATCAACTTGTATTTCCAGCATATTTTTGTGTCTTAGAGATGGATGAAGGTTCACCGGACTCATCTCTTCCATTGCTACTTGGGCGTCCCTTCATGAAGACGGCAAAAACCATTATTGATGTTGACAAGGGAACGCTGAGTATGGAGTTTGATGGAGAAATAATACGTTTCAACATTTTCTAGACGATGAGATATCCTAGTGATGTCCACTCTTGTTTCTCCATTGATGTGATGGACACATTGGCGCAACAAATGTTTGAGTTGAATGGCGCTGATTCTTTGGAAACCGTGCTCACTACACCTATTGATAACGGTTTGGAGTACGGTAATGAGATTTAGGAAACCATTGGTTCTCTTAACTCATTACCGGAAAAATCAGCACTTAAGAATATTTCATATGTTTCTTTACTGTGCAATGATGAAAAGCTTGTACCTTCAATTATTAAATCTCCAAAGTTGGAATTGAAACCTCTTCCAAGTCACTTAATGTACTTGTACTTGGGTGACAATGAAGAGTTGCATGTGATTGTTTCCAACGAGCTTAGTGAATTATAGGAGCAAAAACTTCTAAGGGTACTAAGGAAGCACAAGACGTCCATAGGATGGACAATCACTGATATCAAGGGTATAAGCCCTGCCGTTTGCATGCACAAGATCCGTTTGGAGGACGATGCAAAGCCTACAAGGTAAGCACAACGTCGTTTGAACCCTCCCATGATGGAAGTTATGAAAAAGAAGATACTCAAGCTTTTGGAAGTGGGTGTTATCTACCCCATATCCGACAGCAAGTGGGTAAGCCCGGTACAAGTTGTACCAAAGAAATCAGGCATGACGGTGGTGGAGAATGATAAGAATGAACTTGTCCCAACTCGTGTGCAAACCGGTTGGAGGGTTTTTATAGATTATAGAAAATTAAATGCCACCACTAGGAAGGATCATTTTCCATTGCCTTTTATTGATCAAATGCTTGAACGTTTAGCTGGACACTCTTATTATTGCTTTCTTGATGGCTATTCAGGTTATAATCAGATTGTGATAACGCCGGAGGATCAAGAGAAAATTACTTTCACTTGTCCTTTCGGTACTTTTTCTTATAGAAGGATGCATTTTGGCTTATGCAATGCTCTAGCTACCTTTCAAAGGTGTATGGTAAGTATCTTTTCAGAATATGTTGAAAACATAATCGAAGAGTTCATGGACGACTTTAGTGTCTTTGGTGATTCATTTGACCTTTGTTTGAACAATTTGTCACTAATTCATTTGACCTTCATCATGTACAACATGGATTGGAGGGATTTCAGGATCAGCAGTTGAAGATGTTTCTTTAGCTTTTCCTTTCTCGCGTTGAGGCTGAGTTCGTTTAGATGCAAGCTTGTCTGTGAGAGTTTTGAGATAAGCACACAACTCTTTCTATGATGCAGCAACGTCAGTCTAAACCTTCATGAGATCAACTATGGTAGGCTGCTTTCCTTTGGTTTCTTCAGGAGATCAACCGAATAGTGGATTGTTGATAGCACCAGTGCCTTCACTTGCAGGGGTGATCAATGGAGTATCAGTGCTTGGATGAGTGGCGTTAGCGGTACCACTAGAGCTTACGATAGTAGGATCGGGTTTTGAACCCGGATTGGCAGACCTAAGACCGACCATCTTTGAGAGAATTGAGATTGTAACTGAGAGAATGATCTCCCACTGTGGTCTCCAATCTGTAGATGGGGAAAAATGATTTGCTAGTTTTTAAGGAATTTAGAAGACATCCATGCAGAGGGGACTCCTTGAACCGAGCGAAATGATCAACCTCACACAGATACACCGCTGCAAAGGGGATATTTTGAATTCGAGAGATCAATCTGTAGTACTCCGGCCTAAACCAAGATAATGGCCTTTCCAGAGTAAATTCTATCACAAGAAAGGATGGGTTGATCTGTAGGAGGGAAGCTAAGAAATATGGAATCAATGGTAATCAAAGATTGTAGGTGTGTTGTGAATTCTGAATATGATAAGTTCTGAATGATTGAAATTGCTCAGTTGAGAGTAATTTCTCAATTTATGAGTTGTTGATCTCGTATTCTCAGTGAGACGTGAGATTCTTGTTGTTGTTTTAATCATGATTCAGAGACTTATTTATATTGCTGGAATTGTTGACACCATGATCCCATGAAGTGTGATAGTTGGTAGAATCAAGAAGTGGGGAAATAGAAATCGTGTTTGAAACCAGTTGGTCGATTTTCCATCCACTACTTTATTAACTTCTTCAACTGACTGCACGACTTGCTCACATTCCATCGTGTGTTTGAACACACATGTCGTAGACCTCCAGACCAAAACCCTAATTGATTACCCCCAAGTGACATGGTTGACATCTCGTGGATAATTAGTCAGTTGTTGACTTCATGATTTAATGGGACAATGAGTCCATGTATTTGCTGAGTTGTACATGATTTGCAAAAATGTTCAGAAACTCATGAATTGAACATGTCTGTCGAGACAAAGATAAAATTCTGACATTGAAGTGAGCAAGTGTTGCTCATTAGATGAATTGTTGAATATTGATAGTTGAACCAATATTCCTTGGTTTGAGAAAATATTGCTCGTCTGATGAATTATTGGTAGCGTGACCAAAGTAAAATATTAATTAAAATACTGGTATTTGAACCGAGCATAATTAATAAGAATACTGACCATGAGATCGTCATAAAATTATAAGTGTTTGAATCTGGAATTATAATCCTTGGACTCAGAAACCCTAATTTGATCAATTGATGGTTTATTTGAAAATTAACCGTGGAGTGAAGGAGAACCGGCTTCATGGGACCATGGGTTGACCATGTAGCTCCCATATGCTCGTGTGATCAAATACCAAGGCCTCTCAAAGAGTTGGTGATTCGTTGATGAAAGAATGATCAAATGTTGGTTTAATCATTTATTCGGAAATGCTCGTCTGAGCCTTAGGTGATAAAACCTAATCAATTATGAAGAGATGAGAGACCGACCAAGGGGTCATGAAACCATCCCTGGGTGGTCACGGGATTGAATGACGATCGTTCCATGAAAATCCCAAAATTATTTGGAAGAGTTTTGGACCTAATACGTGCAATTGCGCTAATTAGGTCAAATTGTGTAAATACGCGTGACCGGCTCCTTGCGAGCCAAAGAGCCCACCTTGGTCGATCAAGGTAACATTCTCATGTCACCAAAGTGTTCGTATCTCAGTTCTGAGAATTTTGATATTTTCAGATGTGCATTTGAGCAAATATTTGAAAAAATATGAAGAAATCAGTGGTTTTTGATGAAACCGTCAAAACTTCATGAGATGAAGGAAAAATAATAAAAAAGTGAAGGAATCATGAAGTGTGGGACCGGCCATGGACAAGCCATGTCCGTCCGGCCAAAGGGCCCAATCCCACACGTTCTCCCAATTTTTTATAATATTTTCATGATTTTAGGGAAATTTGTTAAAACCAAGGAGTTTTAGTTGAAATAAAAGAGTTTTGTTGAACTCAAGGAGTTTCCATGAGATGAGGAAATCATGAAAAATAATAATAATAAAATAAGGGACGTGTGGGACCGGCTTGAGCATGGTTGGCCGTCTAGGGCCCAGTCCCGTGAGTTTTCCCTAATTTTATGTATTATTTCATGATTTAAAGGAATTTTCATAATTTGAAAGAAATATCATGAAATCAAGGAATTTCATGGGATTATGGAAACATGAAAAATATAATAATAATAAAATGGGATGTGTGGGGCCAGCTAGGGATTGACCGACTGGCTAGGGCCCAGTTACACGCTTTTCCCTAATTTTATATTATTTTTTCATGGGATCAAGGAAATATCATGAGATTAAGGAGTTTTCATGAAATTAGGGAAATAATAATAAAATAATGTGGAACCATGAGGTGTGGGGCCGATTGGGATCAAGGCATGGCCGGTTGGCCAATAATCACGGCCCACAATGTTTTTCTTAATTTTATATTATTTCTTTGGTGTGAGGGAAACACCATGAAACTGAGAAGTTTCCTCAAAACGAAAGATATTTGTTCAAGTGAAAGGATTTTCATGAACTCAAGGAAAATAATAAAAAATATGATAAAGATATGAAACTGGCGTGGGATTGACCACCGCATGTCCGGCCGGTCAGTGGGCCCATGCTCCCAGCGCCTTGGTCAATGTTTAATTATTTATTATTTTCCTTCCTATTTTGCATAGGTTCATCGTCTCGTCGTATTTTGAAATACTTGTTCGTACGGTGATTGTTAGTGCATCATCGTCGAGTACACTTGCACCATTTGAGTCGTGGCTTACTCGGAGGTAGCTCAGATGCCCGTGTTGTTGAATATTTATTACTAACCCATGGAATTCTGCTGGAAAGAACCATGGATTGAAGTAACGAAATATTACAAAAGTATTTGAATACTTTCAGAAAATATTTGAATATTTTCAGAAATTCAGTGGATGAATCCAAGAATTTAAGAATAATTAACTGATGGCTCTATACTAGCGGAGAAAGCTGTCTAGGAGCATTAATTATTCTGATATGAGCTTGCTGGAGCTTCATATCCTTTGTATAGTCCGGGAAAACTGTTATTTGTATCCTGAAGACGTTATCGCTTTATACTAGCAGAGCAAGCTGTCTAGGAGCCGTCAATCTCGTGATTCTATATAAAAATAATTACAGAAGTGTTCAGTATTCATGAGATATGCCGTTGTCCAGCCGAGAGACTACATATCTTCATGTACTCTGAGATAAAGTATTCTCAATCAGGGATTCGATGAGAGACCCGTGTCTCAATACTCACGTCTGATTGCTGGACCAGGAGTTCGTATAATTATGGGTTTGCGATTTTAGCCTTTGTCGAAAATCCACCATCTACATTAAGTCCCCTGCTTAGTGAGGAAAGCCGTGTTCCTCTGTCAGCATTAAATGGTGATTTTCCGGTCATAAACAATATAAGTAATTGAACTTAGTCGTAAGTTAAGACATTACCGGATTTTGATAATATGAGCAAACCATGACTTGAATGAAGATCCAAGTGTCATGATGGAGCATCGTATAATGAGCATAGATTGGTGTTGAATTACTGATCTTGATGATGGGACCTTGGTCATTTAGGATTCGTGGGACGGGCCCAAAAAAGAAATCCTTATTTTAGGAATAAACACTCGTTTGTTCGTTTGTTTAAGGAACAAACAAAATAGACCTGAGTCTAATGATATAAAATTTTGTCTATGAGCTTTCACGAAAACCAAAATTTTATCTTTGTGAGATTTTATAAAATGGAATAAACTCTCGTTCCAAAGGTGAATGCTCGTACGAGAGAAATTTTTTTTTTTTTAAAAAGACGTGCGTCTGTTAATAAATTTTGTCTATGAGCTTTCATGAAATTTTTTATTTTCGATATGTGAGCGTTTACAAAATTTTGAAAATATACTCTCACTTCAAAAACAGATGCTCGTGCGTGGGAGCAAAATATATAGATATATTTTTAAATTTATGTGAGTTTCACGTTAAATATATGTATTTTTTAAAATCAATGTTTTGATTTTGAACAACTGTTGAAAGTAGACAATTATACATGGTGAAATAATGTCTGTATGTGATTTTTCATAATTGTAAGATGGACGTTTGTCCAATTTTTGAAAAACCAGTGGATGTTAAAATTCACATGGGTTGTTCACGATTTGATGAAAATCAAGTCATGATTTTGAATAATAAATTTTGCTCGTCTTTGCAGATTTGAAGGGACAAGCAAGTTTTTCGAAATTTTGACGTTATAATCACTATAGCTAGTGAAATTTTAAATAGGCAAGAGTTGGATTGTTACCGTTTCAGCGCATGCTTGTTATTGATATATCCATGACTCCCTGTATTTTGCCTAAGATAGTGATGACTTCTGGTTACAACCACCCTTCTGGATCTTTCGGAGAACGCTCCAGAAACATCAAGTCAAACATGAAGACTTTTGCAGATGTTCATCCTGGGATGAATCAACTTTTCAGAGACGCTGGAAAGTTGGTACTTTGTATGTCTCTCGATCATATGTGAGTCATCCCTTGTCAGTAGAAGCACCGCCGACTTCAGCAAATGAGACTATCGGCTGAAGATGAAGGCAGGATTTGCGTTGATGGTGTTGATCCTGATTCAGATATGGATGAACAAAGAATTTCGTCATAATTCATCATCAGAAAATTCAGAAGTTAGGTCTTTATTGAAATTGTTGTAGAATCTTGGTCCGATGTCTGATTTTCGCGGTCTACCCATGTATCCTCATGCCCAGGAAATTTACAAACTTTATTAAAGAAGCTTTTTGGGTTCCGAGCATGTTTAGGATCCTAAATCGACGAATCAGTAAACTTCCAGGAGACCTTCAGAAATTTTTCAGCTGCCATGCGGTCCAATGTTTTATCCACAACTCTTTGATCATTTCTCCAATTGTTGTGAATTTTGGATATGATGTAGAGGAAATCCATATGAAGAGAATGGTGTATGACCCATCACCAAATTATTTACCAATTGCTCCCAGATCGTCAGTTTGTATAGGACAGTGTAAAATCATCTCCGACGAGTTTGTTGTAAAACAATCATGTTGTGTCTTTAGACCATTTGCTTGTGTCTTGAACGGTTGGTGAAGAATTTTAATGTCATTAATTCATTTGAGATTAGGACCCCTTGATTGATACATGAGCATGGTGCTTGCAGTGCCATCTTGCTTCTGTCAGTCGTAGAAACATCACTTTTGAAACCCTGGTCACGGGACCATAGCTGAGGCTGATCTTGAGATGGGATGATGTAATGACCATGGTCTCATGTCCCGGTGGTAGCATTACTTTTATGATGAATAATTAGCACATGATAGTCTGGTGCCACGAGTCTTGGACTTTGAAACTGATCGTCATGATCAGTGGACCGTCAGTCCCCAAAATTTTGTTAAATATCTCCTTTTAGTTTTCTCTTCTTATGGAAAGACTTAGATAGAGGACCCGGGTGGGAAACTGATGTAAATACCCAGGTGGTAGAAGTTTGAGGTACCTTGATGAAAGACTTAGCGAAAAGACCTGGTGGACATTGATCTACTTTAGAGGTTTTGAATCCCATCCACGAATTTCTGCTTGCATGTAGTATGCTCTGGAAGCTGTAGGAACCTCACATGACGTCGGAATTCGATGCTTAACCCCAAATTTTTAAGCTAAGAGACTGAGTTATTACATGATATAAGAGTCACTTAATTTGGAGTTATATAAGTCTTCCAATGAAGAGTGCACATTTGCAATTTGTAATCCGGTACAAATTTTTCAAGTTTCATTAACCTGACGGTAAAGGCCATATACTTCATCTCGTACGTCCGATTAATGCTCCCTTTTGGTATGTTGTAGAAGAGACATAAATGAACATATTTTGTTGAGGAAGAATTGTCTCATTACTCACCCATTGGTACGTTTATGAAAACCCATGACCTGAAGTGTGTTGTATCTCATTTGTAGAGGTGATGAGAACATCTTGTAGAAGACTTTGGATTATGTTCCCCAGTCGTGCCAGATTTGGGAATCCTTTCATGTGATCATGTTATCAGGTCTACACATCTTGATATGAATCATTGGTTCTTAGAGAAATCCTCTTCATGTGTAACACTTTAGAGAATGATTAGTTGATGAAGCCCTTAGGATGTTGCTCTTGAGACCGTCGTTGGTGCTGAAACTATGAATGATCATACTCAAGAGATCCTTGTCGATGCTGAGATCATGGATGTTGTTTCCTTAGAGATTATTGTTGATGCTTATACCACAGTTGAATTTGCTCCAAAGATCGAAAAGGATAGAACCATGATTATAGATATAATCTTTGCTCCTTCTTCTAGTGAGCCTTTTAAATTCACAAACTAGTTGATGAGTTGAGCGTCCGTAAGATGAAGGTGTACTGAGAGTTCAACTTGAATGCTCCTGAAAGCATAACTTTACCACAAACTGGCTTTGTCGGTGAGTCATCATTGTTGTGGTAGATAGCATCAGCAATTTTCGTACTGGATGTGATTGGT
Organism: Papaver bracteatum; assembly: GCA_023529315.1. NCBI lineage: Eukaryota > Viridiplantae > Streptophyta > Magnoliopsida > Ranunculales > Papaveraceae > Papaver > Papaver bracteatum. The sequence continues at coordinate 159,498 of JAJJWX010000185.1, forward strand.
GAAGAGAGAAAATTCCTCAATCATGTAGGGGCTTGTGATTTAGAGAAATCCCGTTAATGAAGTTTCACAGAATCGCCTTAGGTTACCCAGTGTACATTGAAGGAGTTAGTGTCATCCATGTATGAATAATGATGCATGTGCTTCAGATGTCTTATTATGGGATAATGAAGACTTATCGATTGTAGTTTAGTAACACTTTGATCGTGCTGGTGTTGAATCAATGTGTCATCATCTAGATATTTGTGCTGAAGCTGTACTCTTTGATTGGGAGTACAATTTGATAGCTTCTCCAATGCTTGAGCATTGAAGCGTATAATCCTTAAGCATCAAATGCCTTAGGGTTTTTGATTATTTCGGCCCTGGAGTTTATTCTGTTGATTCAGCATCCCTTTTGTTGTGGTAGTGGGATTCGACACTTGTGCAGACATCAGAGCCTTTTGATTTTGTGGAACACATGGACTTGCAGGAGAAACTCCCAAAGTATTTTTCGCCATGTTTGGACATCATCTCAGTAATAAATGTTTCAGTGCTTGATTCGGAGAAACTTCAGATTCAACCACTTAGTAAAATACTAATGCGATGAAGCTACCATTCATAACATCTTGTAGAGTTGCTAGCATAATTAAGTCCCCATGCTAGGATTTCATGTGAGGAAATAAATGACATAAACATGGAATGAGACTTGCCTGAATGCGGAACCTCTTGATGAATGTCTATGCATCTTTTTGCAGGTTATTGCTTCAACCTCGTCAAAGTTTAAAATTCCTCAAAGTACTCTAATGATGGAATGTCCGTCAAACCTTCGGGATCAGAACTTTCTTCATTAGAGAGATGTGTAACCAAAGGAGCTTTGTAAATATCCATCTTTTCAGCGTAGATCCATGATCGTCTGAAGGACATGTCATATCCTGGATCTTCATGATTATAAGAAACTTGGTTTCTATCTAGGTTGGACTTATGTTCACTTTGAGAGTGATGTAGCCATGAGTATTTATGAGCGCTCCTTCAAGGTCTATGATTGAGATGGGATCATGAGTAGATTCTTGTCGAGTGATGCATGCGGCTCTAAGGGTTTTCGGTGGAATAATGTTGTTGAAGGTTCCAGCATCGATCAAAGTTTTTCCAAATTCGTTTCTTCTGAGATTTACTGCAGTAAGCAGTCCCCAGTTGTACATATCTTGGTCTATGGATGGAGGCTCAAGAAGTATTCCTGGAATGGATTTCTTGACACGATATGGTTTAGTGATGTGAACATGTCTATCCTTTGTGCCTTCGGAAGATAGAGCAATTATACAGATTTTCTCGAGCAACGATTGAGCTGATTCTTTGAATTCAGAGAGTGCAAGGTTCTGACTGGAGAGGATTCTTGTGTACTCCTGGGATTCTCCATTTCTTCTTCTGTTGGATCTCTCCTGATGAATGATAATTTGATCGCACCATCTTGAACCCAAACTTCCATTAACTCAATCACTCATTCATGAGATTAGAAAAGTTTAAGTTTGTCCGATCATTTCCCGTTTGATGCCGGGTCGAGGTTTGTGCAAGATTAGTTATCCATCCGTGATTATTTTGTACGATGAAATATTGGATGGCGCATGTTTGAGCAGAAGCTTTCCTTTTGCCTCCTTGAGCAACAACGTTCATGGAAGGTTGGATATTGTAATGTTTGTTGATCAGGCATCGGCTTCTCCGAGGTTCCTCGACCTTGTCGACATTGCTCACTAAATCAGGTGTAGTAGTCGCTGATCGTTTAGCTGCTTCATGAAGTTATGAAAAAGTGTGGAACCGGAGGTTTTCCAGTAAGGCTCTATAGACAGGGATCATTATGTTGATGCACAAGTCTACAAGTTGCTTCTATGTGACATTTGGGTCATGGCAGTCCAAGGCTTGAACTGTGAACCATTTCACATAATAATCAGGATGTTCGCTGCTCCTTTGAAACATCCTTCCTAGATCAGAGAGAGTGATTTGCTCTTACACAAAGAAGTATTTTCTGTAGAAAGCATTAATCATCTCTCTCCAATCGGTGATACTTCCCGGTAAGATGTTGTTGTACCAGGTGTATGATCTTCCTGTTAGAGACTTTGAAAATTCCTTCAGACGGACGACATGCTGTGCTCGTGTTCTCCCAATAATTCCAGAAACCGAGAAATATGTTTTTGAGTATTGCATATTCCATCATAAAGAATGAATGTTGGAATCCTATGTATGGAAGCAGGATATGAAGGTTGGTGAAGATAGATAGATGATGCCTTATCTTTTCCTCGATCCTCAAAAAGTACTACAGGTCTACACCAGTGATGAAACTTGCGGGTTCCATTGTTGGAGAGTCATCTGCAGCTTTGAGGAATTCTTCATCATGTACAACATGGATTGGAGAGATTTCAAGATCAACAGTTGAAGATGTTTCTTTAGCTTTTCCTTTCTCGCGTTGAGGCTGAGTTCGTTCAGACGCAAGCTTATCTGTGGGATTTTAGAGATAAGCACAAAAATATTTTTTCCATGTTGCGGCTACGTCATTCTGAACCTTCATGAGATTAACTATGGGAGATCAACCAAAGAGTGGATTGTTGATAGCGCCTATGCCGTCACTTGCAGGGGTGATCACTGGAGCATCAATGCTTGAAGGAGTGGCACTAGCGGTACCATAGAGCTTGCGATATTATGATTGGGTTTTGAACCCGGATTGGCAGACCTAAGACCGACCATCTTTGTGAGAATTGAGATTGTAACCGAGAGAATGATCTCCCACTGTGGTCACCAATCTGTAGATGGGGCAAAACAATTTGTTGGTTTTTAAGGAATTGAGGAGACGACCGTGCGGAGGGGATTCCTTGAACCGAGTGAAATTTTCAACCTCACACAGATGCACCACTGCAAAGGGGGTTCTTTGAATTCGAGAGATCAATCTGTAGTACTCCGGCCTAAACCAAGATAATGGTCGTTCCAGAGTAAATTCGGTCACAAGAGAGGATAGGTTGATCTGTAGGAGGGAAGCTAAGAAATGTGTGGAATCAATGGTAATCAAAGATTGTAGGTGTGTTGTGAATTCTAAATATGATAAGTTATGAATGATTGAAATTGCTCAGTTGAGAGTAATTGCTCAATTGATGAGTTGTTAATCTCGTATTGTCAGTGAGACGTGAGATTCTTGTTGTTGTTTCAATCATGATACATAGACTTATTTATATTACTAGAATTGTTGACACCATGATCCCATGAAGTGTGATAGTTGATAGAATCAAGAAGTGGGGAAATAGAAATCGTGTTTGAAACCACTTGGACGATTTTCCATCCACTACTTTGTTAACTTCTTCAACTAATTGCACAATTTGCTCACATTCTATCGTGTGTTTGAGCACACGTTTCGTAGACTTCCAGGCCAAAACCATAGTTGATATCCCCCCAAGTGACACGATTGACGTCTCGTGGTTAATTAGTCAGTTGCTGACTTCATGATTTAATGGGACAATGAGTCCATGTATTTTCTGAGTTGTACATGATTTGCAAAAATGTTTAGAAACTCATGAATTGAACGTGTCTGCTGAGACAAAGATAATATTCTGACGTTGAAGTGATCAAGTGTTTCTCATTAGATAAATTGTTGAATATTGATAGTTGAACCAATATTCCTTGGGTTGAGCAAATATTGCTCATCTGATGAATTATTGGTAGCGTGACCAAAATAAAACATTAATTAAAATACTGGTACTTGGACCGAGCATAATTAATAAGAATATTGATCATGATATCGTCAAAAAATTATTAGTGTTTGAATCTGGAATTATAATCCTTGGACTCAGAAACCCTAATTTGATCAATTGATGACCAATTGATGGTTTATTTGAAAATTAACCATGGAGTGAAGGAGAACCAACTTCATGGGACCATGGGTCGGACATGTAGCTCCCATATGCTCGTGTGAGCAAATACCAAGGCCTCTCGAAGAGTTGGTGATTCGTTGATGAAAGAATGATCAAATGCTGGTTTAATCATTTATTCGAAAATGCTCTTCTGAGCCTTAGGTGATAAAACCTAATCAATTATGAAGAGATGAGAGACCGACCAAGGGGTCATGAAACCGGCCCTGGGTGGTCACGGGATCGAATGACGATCGTTCCATGAAAATCCCAAAATTATTTGGAAGAGTTTTGGACATAATACGTGCAATTGCGCAAATTAGGTCAAATTGTGTAAATACACGAGACCGGCTCCTTGCGAGCCAAAGATCCAACCTTGGTCAATCAAGGTAACATTCTCATGTCACCAAAGTGTTCGTATCATAGTTCTGAGAATTTTGATATTTTCAGATGTGCATTTGAGAAAATATTTGAGAAAATATGAAGAAATCAGGGTTTTTTGATGAAACCGTCAAAACTTCATGAGATGAAGGAAAAATAATAAAAAAGTGAAGGAATCATGAAGTGTGGGACTGGCCACGGCCAATCCAAGGCTGGCCAACCAATGGGCCCAATCCCACATGTTTTCCCAATTTTTTATAATATTTTCATGATTTTAGGGAAATATGATAAAACCAAGGAATTTGTTAAAACCAAGGAGTTTTTGTTGAAATAAAAGAGTTTTGTTGAAATCAAGGAATTTCCATGAGATGAGGAAATCATAAAAAATAATAATAGTAAAATAAGGGACGTGTGGGGACCGGCTTGAGCATGGTTGGACGGCTAGGGCCCGGTCCCGTGAGTTTTCCCTAATTTTATGTATTATTTCATGATTTTAAGAATTTTCATAATTTGAAGGAAATATCATGAAATCAAGGTATTTCATGGGATTATAGAAACATGAAAAATATAATAATAATAAAATGGGATGTGTGAGGCCATCTAGGGCTTGACCGGCCGGCTAGGGCCCAGTCACACGCGTTTCCCTAATTTTATATTATTTTTTCATGGGATCAAGGAAATATCATGAGATTAAGGAGTTTTCATGAAATTAGGGAAATAATAATAAAATAATGAGGAACCATGAGGTGTGGGGCCGGCTGGGATCAAGGCATGGCCGGTTGGCCAATAATCACGACCCACAATGTTTTCCTTTATTTTATATTATTTCTTTGGTGTGAGGGAAACACCATGAAACTGAGAAGTTTCCTCAAAACGAAAGATATTTGTTCAAGTGAAAGGATTTTCATGAACTCAAGGAAAATAATAAAAAACATGATAAAAATATGAAACTGGTGTGGGATTGACCACGGCACGTCCGCCCAGTCAGTGGTCCCATGATCCCAGCGCCTTTGTCAATGTTTAATTATTTATTATTTTCCTTCCTATTTTGCATAGGTTCATCGTCTCGTCGTATTTTGAAATACTTGTTCGTACGGTGATTGTTAGTGCATCATCGTCGAGTACACTTGCACCATTTGAGTCGGGGCTTATTTGGAGGTAGATCAGATGCCCGTGTTGTTGAATATTTATTACTAACCCATGGAATTCTGCTGGGAAGAACCATGGATTGAAGTAACGAAATATTACAAAAGTATTTGAATACTCTCAGAAAATATTTGAATATTTTCAGAAATTCAGTGGATGAATCTAAGAATTTAAGAATAATTAACTGATGGCTCTATACTAGCATAGCAAGCTATCTAGGAGCATTAATTATTCTGATATGAGCTTGTTGGAGCTTCATATCCTTTGTATAGTCTGGGAAAACTGTTGTTTGTATCCTGAAGACGTTATCGTTTTATACTAGCAGAGCAAGCTGTATAGGAGCCGTCAATCTCCTGATTCTATATAGAATAATTACTGAAGTGTTCAGTATTCATGAGATATGATGTTGTCCAGCCGAGAGACTACATATCTGCATATACTTTGAGAGACAGTATTCTCAGTCAGAGATTCGAAGAGAGACCCGTGTCTCAATACTCACGTCTGATTGCTGGACCAGAAGTTCGTATAATTATGGGTTTATGATTTTATCCTTTGTCGAAAATCCACCATCTACAAGCGGTCCAGGTCACACTTTCAAGGGACAATGAGGTATGGGCATGTATACCAGCATGCCATCTACACGCATGCCCGATCGTCCATGCCAAAATCGTGTCCCAAGATTGGATTCGACCAAGATGAAAAGTTGTGCTTGCGCACCTCTTCTAAAACCCTAATTCCAATAACGGTCGCAGATGAGTGTCTCAAAGATCATCTAGTCCGTCCAAATTCACCGGCTTGGTTATACATCCCTGGTCAGGAGTTAATTGGTCAGCGAGGCGTCATGGTTATCATCACCCGTCACTCTACCACACCATGTGGTCGGCCAAGGGAGGACTTGCTTGCGCAACCGCCAAACCATCACATGAAGTAGGCTGGACATGAGGCTATTTTGAGACGCTCAAACAACGATGCTTCATAAATGTTGAATATACTCGATGCAGTACCTGCATAGAATACACACGACACTTCACAAATATCTACTTCCTAAATAACTTAGTTATTTAATCTAGCATTACATGCTACTTTTTGTGGGTCCCATGATCCACACACTCGAGACATCAATCATGTCACAAACTGGGGGATACATACTGGGGTATTTGTCTGGCGGTTTACAGCGTGTAGCGCACAACACACCATCACAAAAACGTGTCAGGAAGTCTTGGACGGTTAGTAATGATGGGAGAAGTGGGAAACACTGGTCATGTGACACTAACAAATGACTCCACTACTCCATCACTCCACTTTCTCCACTTCCCACGAGATACTAGGGTTAGGCTTAAAGACTTGTATAAATAGGTTCTCCTCCATATTTTCCAAATAGGAACAAGGCAAGACAAGACAGACAGAAACCAAGTGTTGATACAACGTATTCAAACACACAAAACTGATTACTTACATTATTGCAATCCAGTCTAATATTCTGATACAAGTCATAAATATTCTACACCTTTATAATATCAACACCTTCTTCGCTTGTCTCCCTAAGATCAACCCCATCTCCTTCACTTTGTGACCGAAACAAGTCTGGAACGGCCATTTATAGTTTAGGAATGACCATTTCTTAGTTTAGGCCAGAATTGTATAGATAGATCTCTCAAATCAAAAGCACTCCCGTGGAGTGCATTTATTTAGGGTTTAGATTCATTTCTCATCCATACACCTCAAATTACCAAAATCAGCAAAAATAGTTTTCACCCATAAACACTTGGGACCTAGTCCAGATTGAACACACACTTTATTAAGCCACTACCGACACTAGCCTACTATAACTAAATTAGGTCTGGAATGTAGTTGAACCTCAATCAATCTCACACTGATCCAAGGTACAGTTGCGCTTCTTAAGTCTCTGATCCCAGCAGGATACTACGTACTTGATTCCCTTAGATGATCTCACCCACAACTAAAAGTTGCTACGAACCAATGTCGAAGACTTTAATAAACAAATCTGTCTATCACATAAAAGTCTACAAGAATAAATAAATCTATCTCCCACAGAAATACCTAAGAGTTTTTGTTCCGTATTTTGATAAATCAAGGTGAAAATGGGGGGGGTCTAACAACCACACCCAATATTTCGATTAGCAATTTGTATGGACAACTCCGAGTTACTTTCTAGAGAATCAACTTGAATCAATCAAATAGAAAATATCTCAAGGAGTTTATTATCTCTATCTCTCAATTTGATTTACTCAAGCAAATACACTATGCGAGTTTTAATCAAAGAGAGATAACTTAGATGGTACCAAAGACCAATATCCAAGTGTCAATCAATTTAAATCAACAACCAATAAGGTCGGATATTCTAATTGATTGAACAACGCACAACTTGTATTATTTAAATTATATAAAAATATAATGCGGAAAAGAAATAACACAGACATCATAATTTTGTTAACAAGGAAACCGCAAATGCAGAAAAACCCCGGGACCTAGTTCAGATTAAACATACACTGTATTAAGCCGCTACATACACTAGCCTACTCCAAATTAACTTCGGTCTGGACTATAGTTGAACCCCAACCAATCTCACACTGATCCAAGGTACAGTTATGCTCCAACACCTCTGATCCCATCATGATACTGCGCACTTGATTCCCTTAGATGATCTCACCCACAACCAAGAGTAGCTACGACCCAAAGTCGAAGACTTTAGTAAACAAATCTGTCTCACACAGAAAAGTCTATAAGATAGATAAATTTGTCTCCCATGAATAAACCTTTGAGTTTTGTTCCGTCTTTTGATAAATCAAGGTGAACAGGAACCAATCAATAAAACCATACTTATATTCCCGAAGAAAATCTCAGTTTTATCAATCACCTCACAATAGTCTTAATCGACGCAGCGAAAAAAGATATTATGGAATCACAAACGATGAGACGAAGATGTTTGTGATTACTTTTATATCTTGCCTATCGGAGAGATAAATCTCAAGCCAATTATTACAATTGTACTCATACGATAGAAGATGCAAGATCAGATCACACAACTACGATAAAAGTAGTATCGGTCTGCCTTCACAATCCTAATGAAGTCTTTAAGTCGTCAACCTGGTTTTAGATGAAGAAAACCAAAGGTTAAAGGATAAACGCCTCTATCTTAACAAACTAGTATCACACATAATGTGTGGGGATTAGGTTTCCCAGTTGCTAGAGTTCTCCCTTATATATTCTTTCAAATCAGGATTTCCAATCAATGTTAGCTTGGTAACAAAGCATTCAATATTCACCGTTAGATGAAAACCTGATTAGATTCAAGCTAATATTTATCAACCTTTAGATCAAAAACTTAGCTTGTTATACACAAATGTACTTGACGATTTTGGGTTTGTGTAACCGTTCCCAAACTTGTACATTAGTTGGTTCAACACTAGTTAACCAAATGGTTATCCAAATGATAACTTCCATATCAACCATATTCTTCTTCACCATAACTAGTCCAAATAACTCAAATGAACTAGTTAGAAAGTTGTTTAATTGCTATGAGATCCCATGTACTACACAAGACACAATTGAAGCAAAAACGATGTGATTCACTCGAATCGATTCATGAACTATAAAGCCAAGGTTTGCAATAGCATTCCTTAGTTAATTATGATAAGTTCAAAAAACATCGTTTTTAGACATAACCTACTCAAGTTCGCGGACTCAAGTTAACCGGTTTGGAGTTTACAAACTCCAGCAGAAATTCTCGGGTCGAGAACTTCTGTCAGTTCGCGGACTGAGTTCGCTAACTGAAACTGAGCTACAACTCCAGCAGAAATTCTTGGGTTCGAGAACTACGCCAGTTCGCAGACTGAGTTGACGGCTCATGTTCCAGTTTCACTTGATCAAAAAAGTTCGCAAACATCGGTTCAAGCAATAAGGACTTATACATATATGTGTTACCACAACAATGTTTATATCCTCCAATGGTTATATTGTATAAACTCTCATTTCAATCATTGAAACATTCTCAATGGACGTTATATAGTTGTTATTCACAAGCTATTTTTCGTCAGAGCAATTTCCAAAATGATTGAAACATAACATGACTTTCATCACTAGGTAAAGATGAACTTGTCTAAAGCGAAAGCTTTACCAACACATATTTCGAGAAATAGATAAGAGAGATATACTCAGCTCGAAATGACATATATGTATAATCTTAGTCTATATAGTTGTTGATGGTGGTTTTTAGTTTAGGGTTAAAATCGTAAAACACTAAACCCTAGAAGACAGTGATGTCACGATATTTAAAGCAACAAGCGTTTACTGGGCACATTTACTGAAACATTTAATGTGTCTCTAAAATAATTACCGGGGTATATTTTTCAAATTAGGGTTACGACAAGCCAAACCCTAATGCCCAGTGTGCCAATGGAAAATCATGCCAGCCACACCAATCGCACCAAAGCATGACAACCATGCTAGCCGCACCTCTGTGCCAATGGAAAATCATTCCAGCCACACCGATCGCGCCAAAGCATGCCAACCATGCTAGACGCACCTTTGTGCCAATGGAAAATCATGCCATCCACACCGAGTGTGCCAAAGCATGCCAACCATGCTAGCCACACCTCTGTGCCAATGGAAAATCATGCCAGCCACACTAACCGCGCCAAAGCATGCCAACCATGATAGCCGCACCTCTGTGCCAATGGAAAATCATGCCAGCCACACCAACCGTGCCAAAGCATGCCATCCATGCTAGCCACACCTCTGTGACAATGGAAAATCATGCCAGCCACACCGACCGCTCCATGCCAAACACATCTCTCCATGGCCCCTCATGTCGCGCCACCATGCTGACCTTCCCCACTCGGCTACCAAAGTGAAGGCGTGCAACAATCAACGGTTGCCATTTAATCCCAGGAGCACATCCTGGCCGTCTAAGGTCACCTCACGACCTTTGGCCCCAAACCCTAGCTTGGTCATGCACCTAGCCAAATCTAGCCACGCAATACGCCCAAGGCAAACCCTTGTCCCCACATGCCAAGCCAAACGCCCTTGCCTTGGCATTACCCATGCCAAATGCCCATGGCAAACCCTTGGCCCCACATGCCAAGCCAAACCAAACCTAGCCAAGCTAACCGCGCCATGCCAAACGCACTCTTCCTTGGACCTAGCCACGCTAATCACTTCACGTCATGCAAAGACAAAACTCCCTTACCTTGGCCCTAGCCATGCCATACGTCCATGGCTAACCCTTGGCCCCACATGCCAAGCCAAACCAAACCTAGCCAAGCTAGCCGCGCCATGCCAAACGCACTCTGTCTTGGCCCTAGCCACACTAGTCACGTCACGTCATTCCAGGCCAAAACGCCCTTACCTTGGCCCTAGCCATGTCATACGTCCATGGAAAACCCTTGGCCCCACATGCCAAGCCAAACCAAACCTAGCCAAGCTAGCCGCGCCATGCCAAACGCACTCTGCCTTGGCCCTAGACATGCTAGTCATGTCATGCCAAGCCAAGCGCCCTTGCCTTGGCCCTTCCACGCCATACGCCCATGGAAAACACTTGGCCCCACATGCCAATGCCAAAATCGCACCTAGCCAAAGCTAGCCACGCCCAAGGCAAACCCTTGGCCCCACATGCCAAACCTAAACACACCCTAGCCGCGCCACCCTGTTGGCCCTCACTACGCGGAAAAACGAAGGCGTGCAATAATCAACGGTTGTCATTCAATCCCAGGATCAAATACTAACCATCGAAGGTTACCAGACGACACATGGTAACCTTTGGACCGAAAACCTAAGTTTGGCCATGCCAAACCATGCCATGCCGATGGCATGCA
>JAJJWX010000187.1:0-18598 GCA_023529315.1 Papaver bracteatum
GGGTTATCTTATATCTTTATAAACTCCTTGATGAATGCATTTAGCCTCGGCTTTATGATTGCATATAAACAAGATGATAGAATATTTACCTTTGGTCATGAAATGTCTCTTACGGAAATTTTATTAGGATCCCGTTCTTGTACCTTTGCCAATTTTATTGATAAAAAGGGGGAGAATTAATTATAGTTCACACTACGAATACATATGGTTTTCGGATCATTATGTAAGGGGGAGAGGTTTCCATGTGAGATAGAGTATTGACTAAGGGGGGGGTGAAGTATCACCATAGTATTGTTGTTGAAGTTGTGATGCAATTGGACTTTGATGATGTGTAATAATACTATGACACTATTTAACAATGATTGGGAACCAATGCTTTTCTCATTGTTATAGCTACGGATTTTCAACAACGATAAACTAAACTTACAACCTTTGGGATCAGTGGACTACTTGGAAGTGACGAAGATTTCGAGTATTGTTGAAGATCAGTGAACCAAATCGTGCAGCCGTGATCGTTTTAAGACTGACATGGGCGCCCTATATTCGATTTCTTAAGAAATTAAGTGTGTCGACCAGCCAACTTTCACCTTTAATTAAAAATGTAGGTTGTGCATTTAGAGCGATTTGATTGGTCATTGGGAAATAGGGACCGGAAGGCAACAATATGGGCATGGCCTGCCGATGGTACGAAAACGCAGGCTTGGGCGAACCGGCCGGCGAAATGGCGTGGCTTCGTCCCTTTTGTTGTTGCCTTTATTTGCCGCAATTCTTCTTTATTTCTTTTTTTTTCAACTTTTGGTAGGATTTCGTTCCTACTAGTCCACGGTAGATCAATTTCCTAGCTTGCATAGGTTTAGTCTTGACCAATAGGGTTCGAGATATTGCACAGGCCGCAAAAACCTAATTTTTGTAAGTTGGTAAAATTAGGTTAAAATTTTGGATTTTGCGAGCTCACACAAAATTAATCAAATTTGATGAATTTTTTGCGTTGACACCAAATTACTAATTTTATTCCCAGAGAGCACCGTAGTTTGCATGCTTCTGATTGAGTACTTTCATGCATATATTAATCCTGACACTTCGGGAAATTCATGCATATATCAATTTCCTAGCTTTCAGCTGCGAGAGAACATTAATTGTCATGTCATGTCAATATTAAGAGTTCAATTGGGGAACATAGCATAGGAAAAAATACTCAACAAGCCATACATTAGTGAATAATGCAGGCGGGAGATTAATAAAATTTACATAATATCTGGGATTTTTCAACCAACATTATTCTTAAGTAAATTTAGTATACTGAATTACTCAATACATATGTAAGCAAAGAGTCATAGGCACTCATCACCTTTAAATGGATCTATTTCTTTGCAGAACAAAGGCTTATAAATATAGGGTTTTATGGTTTTAACCCTGAACTAAAAACCACCATCAACATTAAGTCCCCTGCTTAGTACGTAACAATGACATTGTTGCGGGGTAAGCACTAGATGGTGACAGATAAAGATAAAAACTTATGATTGAAAGTGGAAAAATGTTACCAGGAGAGGGAGGTTGAATTATCCTTGGAATAGGGCATGTCCACAAGGCGTCAAGGTGAGCATTCTGCTAGCATGTGATGTCAGTTGGTGTCAGGTAGATCAGGAAGACGACCGTCTGAGATCTCAAACTGCATTCCAAGCCCGTATATACGGCAGCTAAGAAATCCTTTCCTTTCCCGGATCTTGCAAACTTATATATAATATAATATAAATGGAACACCTGGATCCTTTTTATCATGCCAATCACTACGGAGTTGTATTCTTCTTCTTTCTTTTGTTGGTAAGTAAGCGTATCGTCTTCCATTTTTAGAATATGTGTAAACCCTAGCTCGAGTTCTTTCCATGTAGATGATATCCATGATGGCTTTGATTCGATTTACTTTTTTATATCATATTAGTTGCTAATATATCTGTGATTTCATGTCATCCGCAGGATATGATTGGAACACCTAACAGCTATTATTCTTCTATCTCTTCAGAAAATAATTTTGGAGTCGACGGATCCAAGATGACTGCGTTTGAAGAAGTATTGTCTAAAATAGATCGTCCGTTTCACGAGGTTGGACAGGCTATACATGGTATGTCCCTTGCTCATCTGAGTATCGTTCGAGAACACACTCAAGCCTTCTTATCTTCGGTCAGCATGGAGGAAAAGTTGAGACGTGATGAAGCATCTCAGCCAACGAGTGTCAGAGCTGAGAGATTTGCTGCTCGACTAAAGTGACGGAGGGTGGAGCATGAACCTATGGATAAATATGAATACCCTATTCATGATGGCATCATAATCCTAAACTATGATATGGACAAACCCCATTGTGAAGAACATTCTTAAGAGGCTGTTGAAGTAGTTTCTGAAAAGAATCTTAAAGCAGCTTTCGAAGAGGATGTCGAAGCAGCTTCTGAAGAGGATGTTGAAGCAGCCCCCGAAAAAGTCATTGGAGAAGCTTTTGGAGAGCATATTGAAGAAGTTCCTAGCGTTAATCCCGGTGTCAATGTTGACAATTAGATTTTTCACTTTTGTGATTTATTTTTGTAGATTGAAAAGACGAGGGTACCCAAAATACCTCAATCTAAAACTTTTCCACCTATAAGTCCTTTCTCCGAAATTGATTGTCTATGGAATGAGTCGAGACAATACAACTAATCGGTTCACACTTTGTGTGATCGTCTATGGATACGAGATCGAGACAATACGACAACAAGATAACTTATGTGATTGACTATGGATGAAATATCGAGACAATACAACAACAAAGTATGTTTACTTGATAATAGGTTCAGACTTAACCAGACACAATAGGATTGATATCAAGTAAATAGGAATTAACGTTTGTGTATTTTACTTCTAATTATAATAAAACAATTATAATTTCGGAAATAGAAAAGTAAAAGACACGACAAGATTTTGTTAATGGGGAAACCGCAAATGCAGAAAACCCCCGGGACCTTGTCCAGAATTGAATACTCTCAGGATTAAGCCGTTATACAAAATCTAAACCAACTTCATAGAGTTGAGACCAAGCAACTAAATCTATAGTTCACCTAGTTCCATCTATATCCATGCGCCTCCAACTTGCAATAAGTCACACACTTGGAATAATTCCTTTGGTTCGTATTCCAAACAGTAAAGGAACAACAAATCTGTTCGGTAACAATTTTTTTCTATCAAGTGATATGATTTTGACAATAGGCTCTTCCGTTTATCCCAATAAACTCCTTTTTCAGGTTCTTAGATCTATCCAATAACAACTACCAAAGTAATTGTCAACACTTTGCAATCAATACTTCAAATCACAAAGAAATGTATTGATGTCGATCTACTCAACTAATCAATAAAGGTTATCACAAAGATAAATCGATTATAGTTGGATCCCCAGTCGATCAAGTTTTGTGCACACCAAAGATTATGAACCCAAATCAGAAATCTTCTCCGTCTTCAAATCTTCTTAGATCTTCAATAAACACATGCACACAATCAACTTGAATCTCTTGTGATCAATCACATACATAACGGAGTATGTTAACAATGGATTATCACAAGATATCTTTAGATGTACAAACAGTCTAAAGATCCTCGTTGAAACTTCAATCTAGTTTGAGTGAATCTTATATCAGAAGAGAAAATTCTCAAGCATAAATGAACTAGGTGCTATCAAAGTTCAACAAATGTTAGTCAATCAAATCAATCGAAAACTAATAATAAACTATAATTATCCAGTTTCCCACCTACGGTACTCGTAGAACTTCCCAATCCCAAAGAAGTCTTTAAAACGAGCGGCCGTAAGAAATTTCGACTAATTAGGGTATTTTCCTCTCCGAATAGACATCTCCACAAGTAACAACACAACTAGGTAGTTTTGCTGGCTCTGAGGATTAGTTTGCTCGAAATGCAAACTTCAATATTTATAGACCAAGGAAGTTTGGACATCAAGGAATTTCCAAAACCGAATATTCTCAAAGATATGCAATAAGGGAAGAAATGGTTTTCATAATTCCTGGAAATGCACTGTCCAAATATTGACCGAAAACTCAGTAGAATATCTCCAATTAGAAAATACACATTACCAATTTTTATTTTTTAAAGATATGCATTTTAATTGCTGGAAATTAAAAGCATATAAAACTAAAAACTTTAAAAGATTCTCAATTTATTTCGATCCTGGATTCTCCTTTAGCTATTAAGGAATATCTTTGAACAATAAAATATAAGAGTTACTGCACATGTTCAAAGTATGTCGACATCTTTACTTTGTAAATCATTTTTCATATTTACAATATTGGAACCGATTTTCCACACTTCCAAAAACATTTAGAATTGGTTCATCTGACTTCCAAGAACTATGTGATTGGGTATCCTATCAAATCACCAATCATGGGTTTAAAAGATTCTACCAAAACAAGTTTCGGTTCTACCTCCATGTGGGTACTGGGATCAGTCGCACTAGATTTCCAAAAATTGGTTGACTAGGTACTAGGATCGGTTACCACATATATATGATATCTAACTTATATTCGGCTGCACAAGTAATAGGATCGGTTACCAATCACTAAGATTTTGTTGCACCTCTTACTAGGATCGGTTCCCCAATGTCTAGAGTTGGTCATACCAATTACAGTAAATTGATCATACCATCTCAGGTAATTACTTAAGATCGGTTTCACTAATAAAAGTCATACCAATACAAAAGTCAGGCCTTGTGAATAGTTTTACCAAGATACATAAATAAGTTATGAGCGGTTATACTAAACACACATATTGGTAATCCAAAGATTTGCAATGAATAACAATACCAATAAGCCTAGCGGTTTCCCTTTCGATTCATAACACAAGTTTATGAATTGTAATTCTTTTAAACGAATGTAAAAATATTATTTCTTAGGACAAAATCTTCACCCATACCCATACATAATCACAATAACATTCATACGATTATGTCGATGTCTTATATACGAAGTTCTAAAGATAGACGTTATACTTCGTATTATAATTCCTTAATACTATGTATAACTAGAGTATAATCATTCACAGCTTCGCAGTTATGTTTTCAATATGCACGACTTGAAAGATACGTTGGGAATGAAACAGTTCAAGTCAAATATTACTAGCCTCAAGTGGAAGGATGATGTCATCATTGTAGCTCTTTACTTCTTCACATTCTTCAAGTCTTACTTGTAAGTCTCATATCCTAGTAACTTTCTAGCTAACCTATACGAAGTTGACTCTAGTAAATAATCAAGCGACTCTTTAAATGAGTTTTGATTCACTAAAATATAACAACCAAAGTTGACATACCAACGCTTGGTGGGTTCAACCGATCTATGCTCTAACAATCTCCCCCTTTCTCAATTTTAGTGACAAAACTCTTACATCATATGGATAAACAAATTACAAGAATACATTACACATACGCTTGATTCCAAGTTTCAACAATACAATAACCTGTATACATTCAATCCATAAATGTCGTTGTTGACATTATAATAACAAAGCTAATACTCCCCCTAAAGGTAAGATAGGTAGATTTTCAATATGCACGTCTTTGTTATTCCCTTTGTAGTTCATGTAACTATAAGTATCAATATGATATGCTACTCCCGCTTAGACTATGCTTTACTCTTTCATTAGATATAACGTTTAAGCACCATTGTCTTTTCCTTAGTGATACCAAATCACTTGTTTACTCCATATATTTCGAGCAAATAAAGGACAAACTGAAAGGATCTTACAAATCTCAAAAGACTTGCAAAACCTATAAGAGTTAAGCACGAGGGTTCCACACACCATTTTTGATAACCAATATCAAAACCAAAACTACAAAGTAATTTTGTTTTGATATGTTACCAAGGAAACAATTGCCCGAAGCAATTTTCCATAATAGTTTAGCAAACCAAAAATAGACTAAGCACCTTAGTTCCTTTGCTAAACCAATTGTACAAATACAATCTCTTGTTCGATAAGATCAAAATAAAGATCAAAAATAACTCTATTCTTCTCATCAGGTTCTAATTATTCAAATAATAACTTAGACATTTCACTTTTAAACAAGACAAATACTAGGTTAGTTAACTAGCATTTATTGTTAAGGTATTCGATTAGACTTGAATAACCGAAACTTCCACTTTGATAAGTCTAACTAAGATCAGAATTAACTTAGTTTCTCTTATTCGGAATCGAATTGGACTAAACAATTGATCCCGAAAACCCTTTTGTTAAGCCATAAAAAATTCATACAAACTAACATAAATTAACTTGCATAATTATTTAGCTCAACCGGAAGCAATTGAAACAATCATAGACATTATAGTACCGCAATTGCACCGAAATTTTGTAAGCCTAAACAATTGATACCAAACAATAAAGCAAGATAACAATAGTTTTTCTTAACCGGAAACAATTGAATCACACATACATCTATACACAAATAATGGAATAAACATCAATTGTACCGAAATTTTGTTAAGCAAAAGCAATAAATATATGCAATAAAATCAGGCTTTTCTTAAACAGGAAAATGATTAACTAACAAATTCGTTACCTCAAGCTCCACATCCTCTTCACCCCAGAAATATATATCATTAAGCGCAAGTTCACATAGAAATCTCCCCCGTTGTGTTGTAATCCTCTCGCAAGACAAAAGAACAACAACAAATAGTAACCTTTACCAGAGAAATGTTGAAAACCGGTTTTAACTAATGCAATGCAAAAGTTGAAAACCCCAAAACACATATGCTTTTATGCTAAACCAAATGATTCAATATATTGTGATTTTTCAACATATTTGTTTCAATCAGAACCCATTATGATCCTTTGATAAAGCCTACCAACATGGGCTAGAACTTAATCCTGCTAAACCAAAAAGTCACCCAAACCATAAGGGTTCACACCATATGAGATCGAATATTAAGGTCATGAAAACCGAAATCAAACATCCCATAAACATACATAGCAATAAAATAAGCATTCAAGCACAGGCTATGTAATCAGAAACTATCACAAAAAATTATAAACTAATCATTTTATTCATAAATAAGATAGTTTTATTCATAATAGACCTTATACATTTATTGAAAGAAATCAAAATTGATGTCTATTTTCATGGATTAATCCTTCATCTCAATGCTAGAGGAAGGTATATTATTACTTTCAGTCTTCAGCTTGTGAAATTCTTCAAGTAGATAACCTTGTTGTTTGACCAAAATTTCTTGCAGTTGAGAATTTTTCGTGAAGGATTCTGCAAGAACATGTAATTTTTTCTTTGATTGAACACAAAAGTGTGTCAATACTTCGATACACTGATCTTTCTTCAGAATATTTTCTCTTTCCTTCTTGCTAAGCCAATCTCTCTTTTTGATTTTGCTCTTTGATTTCTCTATATCAAGAGAAGATGCAGACTTATTTTTAAAGTGATCTTTCTGATCAAGCACCTTATCAAGTGACGATATTGGATCCAGACTCATAGTTCGGACAAGGAATGACCAAAGAAGGAGACTGATCTTTTTATAATTTTCATACTTCCGAAAATATAATATTCCTATAAATACGAATATATAATATTCCTATAAAAACGACATTGGATTTTATTTTCATAATCTACACATAAGTGCCTTGATCATTCTTCTTCCTCACTCAAAATTTGGCACACATGGTGAGGAAAGAATTCTAATACCGATCAGGTGGTATTAGTATGTGATTTTCTCTCATTATTTAATTTTGAACAACTAGAGTATCCTTGATCTAGTATCGTATGAGAAAGTCTTTTTGTGTTACCTCGAACTAACGAAGTATCTTGATATTAACTGGGGTTGCATATGCAACTTTTAGCAATTATGTTTTTGAGAGAGTTTACGCATCTTGTATTATTTTTCCCTTTACCATTAGATGATTTAATAACATCGGAAGACATGTCCATTTTCAAAATGGGTAAATTACTAATGGAGGAGGAAGAAATAAGATTGCCAACTAATATAATATTAGATGTTTCCTCTTCTTCAGAATCATATGAATCATAGGTCTCATATAGAGTTATAGCCAGAGCCTTGCTTCCAGTGGATTTTATTAATATTGGGACAGTCTTTAGCGATATGACCAAACCCTTTACACTTAAAGCACTATGTCTAATATTTATCATCTTCTTCCTGATCCCTTTTGATAGGAACTCGATCATGTGGACGAGAAGATCGATGAGCATCCTTTATGAATCTCTTATTTCTTTTCTTTAAGAGATATCAAAACTGTTTAATAATTAATGATAATGATTGTTCAATTTCATCATCAAAATTTTCTGCAATCTGTTCATCTGAATAATCCATATGTCTATTCCTCTCCATTGTAGCTTTCAAAATTTTTGCAGCTTTAAAAGCGATTCCTTTACTTTGAATAGACTGTGATTCATGATCAAAGATTTTTAACTTTCTAATGAGTGTGCTTTGTGAGAGTGTTGAAAGATCATTTTTTGTATGATTGCATGCTTCTTAGAATCATATCTACATGGCAACGATTTGAGAATTTTGCACACTATATCTTTTTCAGAAATAGTCTTTTCAAGAGAGAAAGAAGCATTAATTATCTCACAGAGTTTAAGATGAAACTCTTCAAAAGTGTCATTGTCATCCATTCGAAGGTTTTCCCAAATGAACATAAGAGTTTGAAGTCTAGCTTCTTTCTCTGATATGTTTCCTTCGAATACGATCTAAAGATTATCCCAAGCTTCTTTCGAAGTTTGACATGTTGATACATGATGTTGTAGATCAAGACTTACAACATGTATTATAGCATTCAAACCATCTGAATTCTGCTTAGAAAAAGCCTTTTCTTCGTTTGAAAAATCCAATAAGCGTTTAAACTCAGTTTTCGAATTTTATAATTTAAGACGATGATTACCATCAACTGACTAATATCCATGTATTAAAGTCTCGTGATTGAAGAAAAGATCCCATAGCAGATTCCACCATAGATAGTTTGTTCTGTCAAATCTTGGCGGTACATTAATTGAAGTCAATTAATGAGAACTCGAGTTCATCTCTTATAGGTTGGATCGCACCAAACACAGATTGTTAGATCTTTTCGTGTTTGCCTACTCTGATACCAATTGAAAAGATGAGGGTACCCAAATATACCTCAATCTAAAACTTTTCCACCTATAAGTCCTTTCTCTAAAAGTGATTGTCTATGGACTGAGTCGAGATAATACAACTAAATGGTTCACACTTCGTGTGATCATCTATGGATACGAGATTGACACAATACGACAACAAGATAACTTGTGTGATTGACTATGAATGCAAGATCGAGACAATACAATAACGAAGTATGTTTACTTGATAATAGGTTCGGACTTAACCAAACACAGTAGGATTGCTATCAAGTAAATAGGAATTAACGTTTGTGTATTTTACTTCTAATTATAATAAAAATATATAATTGCAGAAATAGAAAAGTAAAAGACACAACAAGATTTTGTTAACAAGGAAACCATAAATGCATAAAAACCATATGTAGTACCAGAATATCGCTACAACGCTATCCCCGCGATATTAACAACACTTCTGCGAGCGTCACTGATAACTCTTCAACGACATTTCACGAGCGTTACGGAACAACTGAAAGAAATTGACGATGGAAGAAATAAAAGAAGAACATGATTGATCCTGCGATGGTCATCATGATTGCGATAAAGAAATATTGTGATGATCGCGATAAGATCGCAAAGTAAATTCGAGATAGGAGGAAAACTTAGCTGTCATCCATTATGAAAATCCCTATATAAAGAACACGATAGATACAGAAAAGGATGATGCATTTTTGAGAGCTGAGATAATTTTGAGGAGAGAGAAACTCCAGAAAGAAAGTTGTACTTCTGAGTTTTAATATTTCTTGTAAATCTTCCTGAAAGTGAATTAATAAAAGTGTTGTTGTTCATTCACAATTATGACTTAGTTTTCATAGATTCTTGACAAGGGTGTAGTGTAGGAAATCCTGCAACTACATTTTGGCACCCAGAAATAGGGAGAATCAATCTAAGAAATCTCAAATTGCAACTTGAAGATTTTAAAAAATTGTTAGAATTGGAGAAATGGCTAGAAGGAGAAGAAATACATCAGAACCACCAACGACAGTGAGAAGAAGTAAAAGACTTGCAGGTGAGGGAACAGGTGAATTGGAAGAATCTTTAAGGATAAGATCAGGAAGAAATAGAATGAGAAATGAAGCAGAAAATTCAATTCAACAGCCGAATCAACAAACACAAACACAAGATAGAAATGTGGATTATGATAGAGTGAGTGTGCATACTTGGAGGTCGGATTCGATATAAGAAGCAGAAAATCGACAATTGAGAAATGAAGAAGAAGAGGAAAGAAATCAAGAAGTGGATGGAAGATTAATTCATGAAGGACATGAAGTAGTAGATTTGAGACAAAGGAAACAGGAAGAAAGAAGATTAGAGGCAGAAGAGCGTGCGAATTTAACAAGGCAAAATCATGAGCTAAGGATGGAGAATTTGAGGTTACAAAGAAGAAGATCAAGGAGTACTGTTAGATCAAATTCAAGATCATTCAGAGAAGAACCAAGGAAAATTTCCCCTATAAGAAATGTTGGAGAAAATACTCGAAGAGAAATGCAAAATAGAGAAGAAGAGGTAATCGGAGATCGCTATAATATGCGTGACAATAGAAGTCGAGAAAGAAGAAACAACCAAATTGAAGAAGAAAATCCAGAAGAAGGAAGGAGGATATTACATGGGCGAGAGAATCAAAGAAATCAAATAATGATTGAAGAAGAAATTGAGAGACATTATGCTGAACAAGCACATTTATCCCACGAGAGAGAAAGATTAAGGGCAGAAATAGTAGAACATGAATTTCGAGAAGCAGTGCGACAAAATAATCATGAAAATTGAGAGAGGAGGCGTACACAAAATCGCTACAATGGTAATATTCAGGAGGAGTATGATAGAATACAGAGGGGAATAGAGAGACAGTGAAGAGAAACAAGGAGAAATGAAGAAATTCGCAGAGAAGCAGATAGGCAATTACGATATCAAGAGGAAGATGAAAGAGAAAATCGCATAGAAATACGAGGTGATGATGAAGAACAAGACGCACAAAATCTTGCAAGACAAGAAAGACAAGAACGTAGAAGAAGAGAAATAACATTAAAGAGGCCAATAGAGCAAAGTTCAGCTGAAAACGAGCAAATATTGAGAGAATTAGCAGAAATGCGAGGAATGATAAATACTAGAAGAGAAGGAGGTAGAAGACAACTTGATGAAGCTATTGAAGAAGCTGCGAGAACTCCTTTTACTCAAGAAGTTCAGCTAAGAGGAATACCTCCAAAATGCAATTTACCAGCATTAACCATCATTTTTGATGGAACTACTTGTGCTGTTCAACACGTCAAAGCTTATGTTAGATGTATGCTACAGTGGGAGAATCATGATGCTGTTTTGTGCAAGTATTTTGCATCTAGATTAACTGGTGAGGCGTTGAAATGGTTTGAGGGATTACCAAAAAATACCATAACTTCTTTTGATCATATTTACAAGCTACATTTTTAGGAGCGTATATTAGCAACAATTCATCGCGGCCAGGTATTGAAGATGTGTTTGGGTTAAAACAGAGAGTTGGCGAGAGTTTGAAGCATTTTACCATAAGGTGGAAATCAATGTGCAGTGAGATGGCTGGAAGAGTGGATGAAAGATACATGATCTTATCCTTCATTAATGCAATGTTTGCGACTAATTTGTTGTACATTCAAATTTTCAGAATCAAAAATACCATTACCATGACAGAATTGTGAGAGCTACAGGAAGAATATATTATTTTGGAGGAGAAACAAAATGAGATGGAATCATATCCAATCACGAACACCAGCTCGCTAGCGTCAAGTGGAAGTTTTCTCCCTAAAATGATAAATAATGTGGCGAGCACCTCGCAAGCACAACAAGAGAAAGTAGTAATTGATAACCAACTAAGATTGGTAGCGATAGGCAGTTGAGATCAAGAAGAATATGAAAGGTAGAAGAATTATTACAATCGCGGTGGAAATAATAAGATTCAAAGACTCGATCAACCGCAAGAAACTTATGGTGGACAAAGGCAGAATAACTTTAGAGGGCAAGGTAATCAGAAGATAATATGGGAAGAAATCAAGATGCCACCTCTCAATACTAGCATAGAAAAAATTTGGGAAGCTATCATTTTGATGGAAAACATACCATCCCCATGGACATGGGGAAAGAACCCCATTCAAATATCCGAAGTCAAGAATTCTGTCCTTACCATCATTTTCATGGCCATTCAATAAATGATTGTAGGAATGTAAAAAGGATAATTTTGAGAATGATTGATCAGGGGAAGTTAAATCATTTTCTAGTAGGACATCCACAATCTCAGCAATTACCGCCAGCACCAGAAACTCGCAGAGTGAATGATGTAAAAGGAGCAGAAACATTTGTGATTGAAGTAGGGTCTAAAGCAAAAAACTTGTTCTGTAATTCCATTGTGCACTCATATAGAACTGTGGAGGACTTCCATGATAATATCCTAAGTAGAGTCTTCGCAAGAGACATGAATGGTAAAAAAAATAATGAATATAACGAGAGCTTCTCCATTGGAAGAATGGCAGAAACAAACTTTTTCTTTCACTGCGCAAGATGTACCTGAGATTCGCGAGCAGCATGATAACCCATTGGTCGTGATATTGGAGATTAACCCAAAACAAATGCAAGAAGAGGATGAAGAAAATGATAGTAAATTTGAAGATTCATGGGCCATCAACAGAGTCTTAATAGATACATGGAGTTCAGTTGATATCTTATTCTATCATACCTTTAAAACCATGGGTGGAAAGGATGAAGATTTGATACCATCAACATACAAAATCTATGGATTTAACGGTACAGCCAACAAGCCAAAAGGGGAAATTGAAATGCAAATACCGTTAAAAGGAATATCTTCAAAAATCTTATTCCGTGTGGTAGATATCGAATCACCCTACAATACGTTGATAGGAAGACCTTGGTTACATAGGATATTGGGTGTAGCATCTACTTATCACCAGTTATCAAATTTCCTCATCCAAAAGGTGTTGGAGTTATTAAAGGAGACTGGGGAGAAAGCAAGAAATGTTATGAAATCGATATGAAGTCTTACGAAGAAAGATCAGAAAAGAATAGCAATTGGAAGTGCAAAATCAAGCAACGACATAAATGTGGACTTAAGTTCCCGGATGGAGTTCACAAACTCCAACAGAAATTCTCGGGAATGAGAACTTCGCCAGTTCGCGGACTGGGTTCGTGAACTTATCTCACGCACTTTTCCTCTATCACTTGATCAACAAAGTTCACAAACTTTGGTTCAAACAGTAAGGACTTATACATATATGTGTTTGCACAACAATCCTTATATCTTCCAATGGTTATATAGTCTAAACTCTTATTTCAATCATTGAAACATTCTCAGAGGATGTTATATAGTTGTTATTCACAAACTATGTTTCATCAAAGAAATTTCCAAAGTGATTGAAAATTAACATGACTTTCGTCATTAAGTAAAGATGAACATGGCTAAAGAGAAAGCTTTACCAACACATATTTTGAGAAATAGATAGGTGAGGTATACTCGACTCGAAATACCAAATGTGTATAATCTAAGTTTTTATAGCAAAACGACTTTTGTATCGAGATAGGAGATAAATAGACTTTTGAGTGATAGATAAGTTCAAGTCTCCACATACCTTTTATTCAATGAAGATACACTAGTTCTTTGAATAGTCCTTCGTCTTGTATGATGATTGCCATGGAGTTCTTAGGTTCAACTATACTTTCTATCCTAATCCGAGACCTTAGCTATAGTAGACTATAAATCAAGACTTATAGTTTTGATCACTAACATTGACAAATATGCTTGAGATAGCAACGCATGTGAGTTCGACTGAGCAATGCTCTAACAACACCAATTGGCTATGCTGTTTGGTACAATGTTGTTGTACCAGGTATATGCTATCCCAGTAAGTGATTTTGAGAACTCCTTCAGGTGAAGGACATGATTGTATTCATGCTCTCCTAACGATTCCATAAAGCGAAAGATGTGTTCACAAGCGTTTCCAGTACCATTATAAAGAGAAAATTGAAAAGAATAATATCCTCTTGGAAGAGGAACTCTTTGCACCTTGGGAAGATAAGGAGGTTGATGCTGATACATGGCTACCATGTTTTCTCTGCCTCAATTTTGGAGAAGTCGTTCCAGACCCTCACGTGAGATAAAATTGGATTGTTGATTCCTTTTTGTTGGACGTTCAGGAGAAACGCCATCCTCTTCATCTATAATGGCATGCCTGGTTGAAGTGATTGTGCCAAGAGTCATGAAAGCATTCCATGTATGCTCCACATGAGGATGACGTGACTTTAATGGTAGCCGTTCTGTTAGTATTTTGAGGAAAGTGAGCACTTCTTTCTGAGTCGTAACCATTCTATTTGATCTTTATAAAGGACTTATTGTCTCTCCATTAAATCGACAATGGTAATGGAAGGTTGTTTTCCTCGGGCTCCTCCATCCTCCCGCCCTGACGAAGAAGTGGTATCAGCTCTGGTGGTGATTGGAGGTGTCACGCTCGAAGAAACATTGGGGAGGGTAGCAGGGGCCCTGTCTCTGGTGACAGGAGGTGTAACATCCTAGGAGGTGTTACCAGCGCTAACGGTATTTGTTAAAGAAAATGTAACACCATGGGATGCATTGATGGCACTGGTGGTTGGTACATTGTTGTTAGCGAAAGGAATGGTGGCGCCATGAGTATTGTCAGCGCCAGCAACATCAGGATTGGTTACTGATCCATACCTAAGATCCACCATTTTAAAATTGAGGCAATTGAAATAAAAATTGGGAAATTGATTTCTCAACCTAAAGATTAATCTCCCACTATGGTCACCAATTTGTATTTGGGTAAAAACTGATTCTGCAGAAAATGGTAAATTGGGTGTGCCGCTGAGAAACGAATCTAAACCCTAAAAAAATGTACTGCACAGGAGTACTTTAGATTCGAGAGATTAATCTATACAATTCTGGCCTAACCCAAGATATGGTCGTTCCAGTCTTGCTTCGGTCACAAAATGAATGAGAAGGGAAACGAAGAAGGTGTTGAGATCAGAATGATGAACTATGAAGGTGTGGTTGTTTTATGACTTGTATCAGAATGTGGAACTTACTTGTGGAATGTAAGCTATAAGTTCTTTGTGTTTTCTGGATACTTGTGTTAATAACAATGTTGTCCTTGGTTGAAATAAATTGAAAATTTATTTATATAAGTCATATCTGAACCCCCTTGTTTATGCGTAAGAACTGTTTTTACTGGTTTTGGTAATTTGGGTGTGTGGATGAGAAAAAAATCTAAACATAAAACAAATGCACTGCATGGGAGTACTTTAGATTCTGGAGATCAATCTATACAATCCTGGCCTAAACCAAGAAATGACCATTCCAGTCTTGCTTCGGTCACAAAGCGAAGGAGAAGGGTTGGTCTTAGGGAGGGAAGCGAAGAAGGTGTTGAGACCATAATGGTTAATTCTGAAGGTGTGGCTATTTTATGACTTGTATCCGAATTTGGAACTGGCTTGCATAATGTAAGCTATCAGTTCTTTGGTATTTTTCTGGATACCGTGTTGTTGCTCTCACCAAAACTTGTTGTTTTTTGGAAAATAGGTGAAATCTATTTATACAAGTCATATTGAATGCACCTTGGTCTCATAGGAAGCGGGGGTGATTGAGTGATGGAAGAGTGGAGTAATGTGTAACCTCCAGAAACCACGTTTCCACGATGAAGGAAAGGGGTTTGTTTACACCCATTACTTCTTGCCACCACTAACTTCCATGTTTCCTGACACTTTCTTATAATGGGCGTGTTGCACTCCGCACGCTGTAAACCGCTAGACCAATACCCTGATGAGTATCCCCCAGTTTGTGAAATGTTTGATGTCTCGAGTGCCTTTATGGAAAACATGTAGCAGTTTGTTACGTATGGCAAGTCATGGTCAAGAGACTTGCCGCAAGAAAATATCATGTGATGCTATTAGGATTGTCTTAGCTGATCGCCTAAAACTTTCCATGGGCCTGTCAATTATGTGGCGAATTTGGATGGCTAAGATTGTGGCCCATGAGAAAAGGTGGCCGTTGATTATGGCCACTTCCGTTAGCACCTTATAATAGAAAAGTGACGCCATTGGCATATTCCAACGGTGTGATAACATATTTAACACATGCCAGTGGCATAGAGGCGTGCCAGTGTCATAATGGTGCCTGGCGTAGCTGTGGCAGCTATTTTGGCATATTGGTGTTAGACCCAAATATGGCTCCGGCAACGTTGTCCATGTTGCTATATCGAACTTAAGGCCTTAAGAGAATTACTTGGATTGTCTAGCATGGCAATCCAAGGTGAATTAGGGTTTGGCATATCGAAACCCTAATTAGCACGCTTGGCATGCGTCACAGTGGTGTTTTTGTTCAAACGGTGCCATAGATATGCCAAAGTAATTATAACAACACTACAATGTGGAAACGGCCACAAGAGAAAGGGTTGCTATGAGTGGCTATGGTATGGTGACATTCTTAGGGTTTCATGGGTCCCATATAGCTCGTGGCCTGTTGTGGGGCCAACGTGGCGTACTTTGGGCTACTACTGGAAATTAGGGTTTTGGTTAATGTTCCCAGAGCAGAGTCGTGCTTCTGACTAGAAAACCCTAACTTAAGCACATCATGGGTTGGCCAGGAATAAGAGGTAAGCTATCACGTAGGCGCGCTATTTATGACATGTTTTGGCATGCTACCACAAAGTGGCACGTTTGGCGTGGCAGAGTGGCATTCCGCTCAACTTATTGGCGCAACATAGTACGTTTGGCATGTTGGCGCGGTTTTTAGAAAGCCATCTGTCTTTGGGACCATCTGACGCCATTTTGCCTCTTTTAATACTCTGGCAGGTTTTGAGCGACCTGATTGGTCGATTAAAAGAGGGGGCGGCCAAGCATGGGCGTGGCCACACTTCTAGTGTGCGTGTGGTGGATTTAAAGCGACCTGATTGGTCGATGGGAAATAGGGCCGGAAAGTATGGGCCCAGCCAACGTGTGGCGGGTTTAAGGAGACCTGATTGGTCGATGGGAAATAGGGACGGTTAGGCAATCATGGGGCGTGACCAATGGGAAATGGCGCCGGTTGGCCTAAGGCATGGCCACGCCTCCCTTTTTTGTTGCTCCTATTTTGCGGCTCCTTTATTCCTTGTTTTCTAATTCTGGGTAGGATTTTGCACCTACTAATCCATGGCGGATTAATTACCTAGATCGCCTAGGCTTAATTTCCACAGGCACGGTCTAATATACTGCGGAGGGCGCAAAACCCTAATTTTTGCAACTTAGTCAGGGTGATATCTGAATCTTGTGAATTATCATAAAATTGATTGAATTCCATGTGTTGACACAAAGTTCTTTAAGTTCATTGCTAGAGAGGAGTATGCTTTCCGATTGAATACTTTATGCAAAGACCTTATCCTTGATACTTGGAAATTCGTGCTACCCTGCTGCGAGTGAACAAAAATTGTCATGCCATATCAAGTTATCAACATTAAGGGTTCAGCTAGGGAACATAGCACAGAAAGCATTCAAAGAAACTTGTATTAACTGAACAATACAGGCAAGGAGCCAAAATTTACAGAATATCTGGGATTGTTGCTACAAGCACTGAAAAAGCGGGGGTATAACAACCACACCCAATATTTCGATTAGCAATCTGTATGAACAAACTCCAATATACTTTTCTAGAGAATCAACTAGACAGTTAGACTCCATCAATAGAAAATATATCAAAGAGTTTATTATCTCAATCTCTCAATTTGATTTATACTCAAGCAAATAGAAATATAAGAGTCTTTATCAAAGTGTGATAACTTGGATGGTACCAAAGACCAATTTCCAAGTGTCAATCAATTTAAATCAACAACCAATAAGGTCGGATATTCTAATTGATTGAACAACACACAATCTGTATTATTTCAATTATATAACGAAATATAATGCGGAAAATAAATAACACAGAAACCAGAATTTTGTTAACGAGGAAAACGCAAATACAAAAAAAAAAAAAAAAACCCGGGACCTAGTCCAGATTAAACATACACTGTATTAAGACGCTACAGACACTAGTCTATTCCAAGCTAACTTCGGTCTGGACTGTATTTAAACCGCAATCAATCTCACACTGATCCAAGGTACAGTTATGCTCTTGCGTCTCTGATCCCAGTAGGATAATACATAATTGATTCCCTTAGCTGATCTCACCCACAACCAAGAGTTGCTACAACCCAAAGTCGAAGACTTTAATAAATGAATCTGTATCACACATAAAAGTCTACAATAATAGATAAATCCGTCTCCCACGAATATACCTACAAGTTTTTATTCCGTCTTTTGATAAATCAAGGTGAACATGAACCAATTAATAAAACTAGACTCATATTCCCGAAGAACATCTCAGCTTTATCAATCACCTCACAATAGTCTTAATCGACGCAGCGAAAA